>JAWNNQ010001107.1:82500-232210 GCA_035044765.1 Leucophenga montana | reverse complement strand
CTCAGTCATTTTTAAGGCGCAATTCTCATAAAGCTCTTTTCTACTTGAGAAGAACCCAGTAGTGTTGCAATACTTACTGATCCGTATATACATACATATTTTTGACAACATTTGATATTTGGCTAGGATTGCACGTAGAGTTAAACCCTAATGTCAAATATGTACATTATATAAAAAGTTTTAACATAAAAGCTAATAAGGGTGCACGAGTTATCAAATAGAAATACTTCAATTCGTATGCGTGTAAGAAACATTCCCCATAGAAGCGATAACTTTGCTAAGAATAATTATTAAACTGAGTATAATCAATGCAATTTCGAATTTCCTTATCCAAATTCGACTTACATTTTTTCTTTTATTTCATTAGAAAAGAAAATCTTTTGATTACAAGGTTTTTGCATTTGTATCTCACAACAAATTTTCCTCTAGAAAATTTCGCAAATGTTAGTACGTGTTTAGGTATACTATGAAGAGCGAAATCTGCTGAATTTGGATAATAAAGGACTACAAGTTTTGATTTTTCATCGGTTATCATATTTTAGAAGCACACTTCATTTGGCCCGACATGTTATTCATATCATCGAAGCAACAACTTCGGAGAGTATAGGGTAGGTTGAGTATTATAAAAACATCTTTGATCAAGAGAACTAGTACTGATTCGTTAGAGTCATCAATAGTGTAGAGAATATTCACCGTAACTTACTATTCTTTACAAATAGTAAATGAATCACAAAATGATTTTATGAGTAAACAGCTTCAGTGTACTTTAAGTTCGATACTTTAAAGTCGAATTTAATTTAATTAAAAAACTATAATAAATAAACCTTTCACAAAATATATGATTTTCTTTTCGACGCAGGTCATTTATCGAACGCCCCCGTATATGTACCAATTAGTGTATGTTTATATGTGTTCTTCAGTAATGTGCAGAAATGGCAGACCAAGCTCCGGCATACTTCCGTTGGCGTGTAAATATTCCACTTTAGAAATTAAATCTACATATATGGCTATTATTTTAACCTTCAGACAAAACTACTTAATTTTTATATACAAATTAAGAATTAAATCACTCGTTGACTAAAGCCCATCCGGCTCAAACTTCCGACGCCACTGGTATGTTGTCATATTTAGGAGTGTCCTGTTTTATACACACATTTCATTTAATTCGCTAGAGAGGTGTTTGTTTCTGTCATTTGACAACTACAACAACATTTATGGATAAATGCTCACACTTTAGTAGTCACAACAAAGCCATGTGGGGTATAAAAATTAAGTAGTTTTGTCTGAAGGTTAACATAATATCTATATACTTACATACGTATATTTCAATTCTAAAACGGAATATTTACACGCGAACGGAAGTTTGTCGGAGTTTTGTGTACTATTTCTGCACTGAAGTGCAGAACATATATAAACATACACTAATTGGTTCATATACGGGGGTCGTTCGATAAATGCCTCGCGTCGAAAAACAAAACATTTCTTGTGAAAAGTTTATACGTTAGATTATTAATTAAATTAAATTCGGCTTTAAAGTGTCGAACTTAACACTTGATGGCCATTTTTAGTTGTGTTTGCTGTCGTTTTTAGTTTAAATTTGTAATTATTTAAAACTATTTTTAATGCGATATGACAAATGTAGCAGAATAGAGCTCAATTTTGAAGCTGAAGAAATTGAGGAATAAGAATATGGTGTTTCATACAGACATGCAGAGATACTATGCACATTGTCGGATCCGGGGGTGGGAAACTGGGGAACGTGCCCCCAGCAGCATTTTTGTTCGGTAGAATTATATTTTTTTTCGCTTAATTTTCATAAAATAATAGACAAAATTATTAATTTTTTTTTAATAGATTTTTTGTTTTTAGATTAGATAGATTAGTTATTTTGCTCAATAATAAGTGTTTTTGCGTCATAAATTAAAATTGACCGAATGAATCTCGTATTTACACAATTATGTATATATGTACATATGTACGAGTATGAATATACAAAATACATATGTATGTCTGAAGACCTCAAAGTTAGTGGTTTAATTACTGCATAAGTTAATTACTGCATAAGAAAAAATAAATCAATTGTGCTGGATAGTAAGTTTTAGTGATACATTTTTACCTACTATAAATGCCCTATCCGAACAAAATTTCTAAATTTTTCGACGATGAACGACAACAAAAAGTTTCCGAATTTCAACTTCCTACATATTTTGAAGTTTCCTTTTCTTTTTAACTAAAAGTATTATTTGTATTTCTACAAAGATATAAATATGTATGTGGATAGGACCTTTCTTTTATAACAAAGTATTAGATAGGTTCATCTCAAAATAATATACCCGCGTGCAAAGTTTATATTACTTTATAAGAAATTTTGAAAACGCTTTGAAGTATAAATTCTTGATCAGCTTGACAAAAAGAATCGATTGTGCCAAGTCTGTCTCTCTGCCTGTAAAATACCTATCCCAATAATATTTTAGAGCGAAATTTAAATAAAAAATAAGAAAATCTTTCAATATTTTCAATTTTATTCTTCAGATTTCTATATTTCTGAAGTAATCACTTGCAAATTTAATATGCGTTGAAGATATCAATGTTTTGCAGAAATCAACGCTTCATTTTTATAATGACATAAAATCTATACATAAGTATGTGTGTAGTACATACATATGGTATGTATCTATTTAAATACGCGTATGTACGAATAAATATGAGCACATCTGTATATGCCGTCATCTAGTTATGGTACGAATATTAAAAGACACAAAATCATTTTAAAAGAATTTTGAGTTTAGTTTCCTGCTGCACTTTTTACTTTTGCTTCAATTTTGAATCATCGGTGCTTTTTTTCATGTACTCGTAACTCAAAACGATTTATAACGAAAGATCGAGAGTTGTCTTAGTCCTAAGTACTTCAAAATAGTTCAGCAATTTCCATTTCTATTTTAAGGTTAATGCACTTACCATTTTGAAAAGATTTTAGCGGTCGTTGCTTCTTGGAACTTCGAATGAAAATTAATTTTTTTTTTCTAATGCACAAAACTAAATTATTTTCTTTGGCAGTATCTTTGTAGTCCTTCAATGCGTTTGAGAGGAAAAAATAGTTCGCTTAATACAGTCGAAATTTCGCGGCGATGAAGATCCAAGAGTTTGTCAGTAATGCAACAAAACTGGAAAATCAAAATTGAATGAGCAAAGCTCGGATATGCCGGCTCTTTATATACTGCAACGCGTAGAGAAACCCGTTCCAGTTGGTCGAACATTCGAACAACGTACTCGTGTATATTCGTACATATGAATGTACCTATATACCATATGTGTATATGTACAAGTATATATTTTTCTGCGTATTATACTCTTTGCACGAGAACTCCTCAGTTGTTGCTATGTTGCACAGTGAAGCTTCTGCCCGAAAAACGTTTGCAAAAAAAACAAAAATTAGATAATTTTTATTGTACTTGGTTGGAGAATTGTTCAGAGTTTCTTAAAATGGTATTTGTCTCGGAGTCGACTAATTCGTTTTGACGGTAGAGCTCATTAAATTAAGAATAAACATGTTTTTTTTTCTTTTTTAAATATATGATTAAGCTAAGTTTCTATTTTTGTTTTTTATTTAAAGATGTGCCAATTTTAGTGAGAATAATCAAAAAACTATGGTAAATTTTTAATTTCATAATTTTTTAATGTAGCCATACTAACTCACTATTATTAAAAAATTTTATAATTTTGGATTAAATTTTAAAATAATTCTCACCGATATTTAGTTGGCGGACATAACTACATGAATTTCAATTTATTTTTAAATCATACTTCCTGATCAAAAAGTTCCAGGAAATTGTCAAAAAAATTAAAACGGTTTAATTATACACATTCTATGATATTTATTTTGTCTCCTTCAAAGTAATTCCTATTAGATGAAATGCACATATTCTAATGCTTCTGCCAATATTCGAAAAACTTTTCACAGGGGTACTTTTGCAACAACTTGCACAGCCCTCCTGCGGAGTGGTAATTTGAGTCGTGGCAGTAGAAAAACTTCACACGAGACCATGTTAGATCAATACGGAGCTTGAGGAATGACATGAAAATTGTTTTTAGTCAAATTTTCGCATACAAGATGAGGAAATCTGCAAAAAATTAAGCAATCTCAATGCCCAAAATTTCGTGCATAATGCTCTGCATCGATCCAACCAAGAACCCAAGGTCGGCCTGTACCTACCTAACGATTATCAATCATTTTCATACCATTCACATAAAGTGTGAAGTTTGTCAAAAAGTTTGTAATACATTAAAGGCAACATACACCCCATAAATTGATCAACTCGACGAGATTAGTCGATCTAACTATATACGTCTGCCTGTCGGGTAGTTGTTGCGCATTTGCGCTATATACCTATAGTGGACAGCCGCATCATGTACATATACAAATGGGCGTGTCCCGTCCATTATTGAGATAGTTCCATACAAACCCACAGCACAGTTTTATACATTTTTATAAAAACGTAAAAAAAAAATTATTTTTTTCCGGACTATGTAACTATAATCATGTTCAAGCGTCCTCATTTCCCTCTAAAAATCAGTATGAGTATTTTTACTGAAATGTAAAAAACAAACTTTTTTGGTGCTCTAACCATGTGCCCTTGTGCCAACAAAACACAAAATGCGGGAAGCGCAGCTTTTTTGTTTTAATTTGAAGAATAGTGGAGCTGATTGACATTGAAGGTTGTGACAATGGTAAACATGCTCCATTAATTAAAACATGTGAAGACTGAGTCCGGCGTTTTAATAGTGGCGATTATGACACCGCTGACCATGAACGCGAAGTGAGGTCAGGTAAAGTTTGAAGGCGCTGAGTTGGAGGCGTTATTGGACCAAGATTCATGCAAAAACTTACGATAAACTCGCTGAAAACTAAGGAGTGACTCAAGTCAAGAGACGTCGAATGCCGATTTTGACGAGCGAACAAATGGCAAAATCTGAATGTTTTTTGCATCGAATCGTGACGAGGAATGAAAATTGGATTCACTACGAAAATCCAAAGCCCATAAAGTCGTAGGGTAAGCTCGGCCATGCATCAACTCAACTGCCAAACCGAATATTCATGACAAGAACCTAATGCTGTGCATCTGGGATCAGCTCGAAGTGATCTACAATGAGCTACTCCACCCTAACGAAACCATCAATGGAGAACATTACCAACAACAATTAATACCATTGAGATGAGAATTAAAGCTCAAACTCCCCCAATATGTCCAAAAAGTTGCCCAAGCAGCACGACAACGCTTGGCCACATGTGACAAAAGTCGTCAAGGAAATATTTGGCTTCTTCCTCTAAAGACGAGGAATTTTTCAACGCGGAATCCGTATGATGCGTGAAAGATGGGAAAACTCAAAACTAACGATGGACAATACTTTGACTAAAATACGATACATTGTAAAAATGTTTCCGAATAAAGCGTCAAAGCTACAAAAAAAAAAAAAAAAATCCAATACTTATTTGTACACTCGATTGTTATAACTTCTCATCAATTCTAATAATACATCCCTCATTTGTCCAGATCAGTCCAGTAAAGAATATAATCTGTGGTTCATATACGGAGCCCTTTTCGTGCCAAAATTACCTTTTTGTACGACAAATTACGAGCTCCGAGCTCTTTATTCTATCTACAATAAGTTTTCGACATATTTTTCTTATAACTCTTCCTTACACTATGTAAAAAACTCTGTACTAGCAAATCACTATTCAATAAATTTGTAAATTTCATTTAGCAACTTCTTTCTCCTTTATTTTTGTAATTGCGCCCTCTTGGACCACCTCCCAAGCTGGGCTGTGAGTAGGGGCACAGTCGGTCAACCTGGCGTGCCAAACAAAAATTCCTCCAACGGGTCTGAGTGTCCGCAAAGACCTTCTTCTAGCTTTAAGTTAGTTTAGTTACATTTTTATATTGTACTTATTAAGCGACTGTTTTATATATGTAGTTGCAAATATTTAAATAAATAAATAAAAAAAAAAAATAAACAAGGAACAGGGTATCTCGAAGTCGTATGAAGTGTTCTTTATTGTTTTACATGTGATACGTATATGTCGTTGGAAAGGTGTTTCAAATACATTTCAAAAGAGTGCTTAGTTGGGGTAGTACAGTCACTACTTAAAAAAATATGGGTAAAATAAATTTGAAAATTACGTTTTGGCGATTTACCGAAAATTGATAAAAAATTATCGTGCTCATATTTCGGAATGAGATTGGTAAAATTTTGATATATACTACTCTTTTTGTAAAAATCCTGTGAGCTGAGATATCAAATTGTTAAATTTTTGCTATTTGTTATAAGGCGTCATACTAGTGGTTGTTACATCTAATATACCCAGCATAAGCATATAGCAGTCTTCAATACCGCTCACATGAAATGTGAATTAGTATAGCAGCTATTTCTAGCTATGTCCGTCTGTATTATGTTGCGTATTTTTTGACGAAAATTGGCACACACACGCTTCTTTTTATTGACTCGTCTCGTCGAACTGTTCTATTTAGAATATTGGAATTAAAGCAATTATTTTTAAATAAATACTTGTTTTGGAATTGATGAATTAATAACGGCTGATATTGTGTAAATTGTACACTTGTATAAGTAAATATTTGGGGACTCGATAGCTGAACTGTATAGCGTGCTGCCTATCATTCCTGACTTCTACCCCCGGCGTGATCCAAAATTCATATAAGTTTTAATTTTAGCTTTCTAAATATTTCTAATTATTTCATGCCAAGTTTACAAATTAACTGTTGTAAGGCAAAGTTCGTTCTTAAATCCTTCGCTCATAACGTGCAATGGTATTATCAGTTTGTCTGAAAGTTTGTAACACACTAAAGGGGCTATCGGAGACTCCACAAAGTAAAAAAAAGGAACATTTGGGGGACATTTGGAGGTCATTTAGTGTGGACATGGACAGACAGTTTGGAGGTCAGTGTGTGTTGAAGGGCATTTGGGGCGCCGTTTTAGAGGGATATTTGGCGGGATACTTTTTTTTATCTTCACGTATAAACTACATTGAACCATACTCTGTGGACGGGGGGAGAAGGGAACAGGGTGATAAGGGGACAGGTGGAGAAGGGGACAGGCAACAGGGAAGGGCCAGATTGATGTAATATGTTTATTTTCATATTTAAGACAAAAAATTTATTAATAACGATTTTATTACCATTCCCTCATTTATGTTTCTTTTTTCTTTTTTTTTTTTTATTTCTCGTTTATTTATTTACTCAGGGCAGTGTTCTGGGACCTGTCCTTTACACAATATTCACTGCCGATCTTCCTGTTGTCAGTGATGTTCAAGTAGCGAATTATGCTGATGATACAGCTATAATTGCATCTAAAGACACTGCGGCACAAGTATCTCAAGATATTCAAAATGAAATAGTTGAAATAGAGCGATGGCTTAAGAAATGGAAAATAAAGGTTAATACTGAGAAGTCGAAACATGTCACATTTACTCTGAGAAGAGAAGATTGTCCGTCAGTATTTTTAAATAATTCACAAATTCCTCATAGTGATTCCGCAAATTATCTTGGACTCGATATAAATCGGAGAGTAACTTGGAAAAGTCATATTAAAGGCAAGACAAAGAAACACAACATAAAAACAAAAAAATGTATTGGAGAACAAAGTTCGGCTTTACAAGGCTATTTTAAAGCCTGTGTGGACATATGCTATCCAATTATGGGGAACTGCAAGCCAATCAAATATTGAAACTCTTCAACGATATCAGTCCAAAACGCTTAGACTTATTGTTGACGCCCCCTGGTTTGTGGCTATTGACCAAATTCACAAAGATTTAAATATTCCATATATTAAAGATGAAATACGTAGTATAAGCACAAGGTATGTTGAGAGACTACATGATCATTTAAATGTTTTTGCAATAGACCTACTAGATAATAGCGATACAACTTGAAGACTTAAAAGAAATCATGTGTTAGATTTACCTTTTAGAGATTAAATTTTGTATATATTGTAAAAAAACTCTTAATTATAGAATTTTGAATATAATAGCTGTTCTCACTGGAGTACAGCTATTTCTGTTATAGTATGAACTCTCAACAAATTTACTCATTTTCTCATTGATAGATTGTAAATTAATAATAATAATAAAAAAAAAAATAAAAAAAATTATTTACTCTCAAGCATTGTTAATTTATTTCGTTGCTCCTGTTATTTAATAGGTACATTATATGTAGCGAAAGTAACTTCATTCCATCCTGGTCTCCCACGAGACTTATAAGTTTTTTTTAGAGGTGCAGAACTTTGAATTGAATTAAAATACTGAGTTACATTTCAAACTGAGAATTGGCTTTATAAGAAAGATAATTTTATGCCATTTGCGACTCATGTTTTTTGGCCCATATAATAAGGGGTGTGTCCCTTTTTTGGGTAGCCTCTATACAAACCAGCCACCCATGTTTATGTCTTACAGCACGATTTGAAATTTCGTGTGAATGGTATTAGAGCATCGGTTCAACCGTTAACGTTTTTTGTTTTTTTGTTTGTTTTTAATTTAATCCTTAAACTTTATAAAAAGTTTAGTAAAGTAAATCAAAATATCCAAACTTGAAAGCACTATCTCTTGTTATCTCCGAGATCTCGCTGTTTACACATACGAAAGACCGACTGGTGGAAATTGCTATATGAACTCAACTTTTGCTGCTGATCAAGAATATATATACTTTATGGGATCTACCACGCTTCCTTCTCCTTGTTACATACATTTGCACATACATAATGCACCTTTGGCCCTCTAAAGCAGGATATAAATACAGAAATCGACTTCGAAAATTAATTAACTTTGACTATCTTTACTGGCTAGACAATTTAAGTTGAGATATAGCTTTAAATTTTTGTAGGTATTAAAATTTTTTATTTAAACAAAAAAAATACGTGATATGTTAGTACATAATGTAAGCTATTTTTCGACGTAGTCACCATTCCTCTCTATGCAGGTGGTGAAGCGGGGTATCAATTTTGTGATGCCTTCCTCGAAGTAGTTGCCCGCCAACCATTTGGGCCCCACCTCGCGGACAGTTTCCGATATGCGAGGGTTTCTGTGATTGTTTCGTGTAGTAGAGATCTGGAGATTTGCGGAAACATCGCAGAAAGTTCATCCACAGTCAATCTGCGATCGTCACGGAGCGCATTTTCGATTTTTTCCACAATTTCGTCAGTCACAATTGAAGGTCTTCCGCTCCTCTGATCATCATGCACAGACGTTTTAAAACTGGCGACACCACTTGTACACACTCGTACGATTCATAGCTTTATCACCATATGCAGTTTTCACCTCATTATAAATCTCAAAAGGAGGTTTTCCCTTCCAAACGAGATAACGGATGACGCCGCGTATTTCGCACTTGGCGGGAGACTGGATTGACATTGTTCACGAAACGTGTTGTGGCGTCGACAGTTCTCAACGTACTGACCTCGAACCGGTCTCGTTACAAAGGGGAGAGTCAGGCTACACTGCCGTGTTCCGGCCGTGAGAGCCTCAGTACACTTACTTTCTGGATATGCCTCGTGCTATCCAAAAATATAAAAATATGCTTTTGCACAACCAAACTATCACAAATTTGATTTTTTCTCAAACGATACAGTTTTATTTTATTTATTTTCTTTATTTTCTTATTATTTGCCATCAGTTCGATAGAGGAACTATAATCAAATTTTCTGAGTATTTTATTTTTAACGTTTACGTTTTACGTGATTTTACTAGGTACTAGGTACTATTAACACACATATATTAACCAAATCTTAACCTAATCTTAACCTATGACCTTGGACATGACAGATCTAACGGGTGCACTCGCTTAAGCAGCTTCGTTTTTGTTGAGTTATCAAGTAAATTGATAGCCTGGTTGTTACTGTGTTGATAAAGTTTTTCTATGTATCTGGTGATTTCTTCAGCTATACTTGGCATCTGTAGCTCGTTGTGAATATTGTTATATAACACGGAGTTAGGGTGCCATTATCATAGGCATCAACGAACGGCAAGTAAGCAGGGCGTTCTCGGAGATTGAGAAACAGTCGCGTCTCATGGGCCTAGCGGTGAACGAGGACAACACGAAGTACTTGGTGTCCACTCGCAGACCATCAGCGCGTCTTGGAGGGTCTGTGAGTATGGAGAATTTCAACTTCAATGTTGTAGAAAACTTCGTCTATCTGGGACAGAAATTACCAGCGACAACAATGTTAGCCGAGAGATCAGACGAAGAATCACGCTTGCTAATCGCTGCTACTTTGGGCTCAGCAAGCAAATTAGAAGTAGAGCCCTCTCTCGAACTACGAAGATAAAAATCTATAAGACACTGATAGTCCCGGTCCTGCTGTATGGCGCAGAAGCATGGACACTGACATCAACGGATATAGCGTCTTTAGGAGTGTTCGAGAGAAAGATTCTTCGTAGGATTTTTGGTCCCCTTACAGTTGGCGTCGAGTTTAGGACCCGTATGAACCATACAGCTGTATGAGCTGTATGATGAGGTTGACATAGTCCAGCGCATTAAATTCCAAAGGCTTCACTGGGCTGGTCACCTCATCCGGATGAACCCCGAAGCTCCAGCACTAAAGGTTTACGATGACAGAGAGGACGTCCGAGGTTAAGATAGCAAGATCAGGTCTATGGTGACCTGAAGAAGCTCCAGATTGACAGCGACTGGCGCCGGCGCGCACTAAACTACACCGAATGGTGCGTTTTCCTACGTGCGGCCTTGACCAATAGACGGTTGTAGAGCTACTTAAGTAAGTAATTAAGTAAGATGTTTTGATACCGTTGAAGTATTTCGATATTTGATACAGCTGCCACATCCCATAGCTGGATGCCATAAGTCCAGAACGGTTTAAGTATGGCTGTGTATAGTCTGACTTTTTTGTCAGACTAAGCTTAGATTTTTGGCCTAATAGCCAATACATAAGACTCGTTTTTAGGTCTAGTTGCTTCCTTTTCGCCCCAATATGATCTTTAAAAGTCAGCCTTTTGTCAAACCAAAATTGACTTTGTTTCGTTTAGGAATCACCACGTCATTGAAGCGTGCCTGATCGTTACCCTTATGTCGAAGTGCGAAAAAGACATGGACGGACTTGGCTGTGTTTACTGCGATATTCCACGTGTTCATCCAGTCTTGGGTTTTGTTCAGTTGGTTTTGAAGCAATTGTGTTGCTGCTTTAGCACTGGCAGCTGTAGCAAGAATTGGTGTATCGTCAGTATATGTCGCTATAGTTACTTCATTGCAATTAGAGTCGGGCATGTCAGCTGTGTAGATGGTGTAGAGTAATGGGCCCAGCACCCTTGACGTACTCCTGCCTGTATGCTGTTTAACTCATATGTGGCGTTTTCATGTCCCATTACTGTAAATATGATCCAAGAAAGCGGAATTGTTTGCAGGATATTTTAATTTTTATTTTGTACTAGCTCGAGATCAACGTTGTTTCGTTTGGTGGCTGCGTGCACTAAATACTTGCCTAACGTTGTGGTTTTTACCTATCAGCTCTTCTTTGATATAGTCGGTAGAGGTGCAATAGTGAAGCGTCTTGATGACCGCCCTGAACGCTCTCTCTTGTTTTAATTGATAGATGTGATAAATGATATTTTGGTCATCGAGTAACCGAACCATAGCACGATAATTAGTGCTATTGTTTATCATGACTCGAATATCACTTACGCTGTTGGCCTTGTACGAATAAGTCCCGGCTCCAATACATTCATTGAATTGAATAATATCCAGCGTATGATCCATCAATTCAACAGTGGTAATAACATTCGTCGCTGTTTCTCGTCATGTTTCACATAAAACCCTCGTGAGTGTTCACCACATACATCTTTTTTAATTAATTATTTAAATTTCATTCATGCAAAGTTTTTGGAGACCAGATTTGTACCTTCCAGTTGTCACATCACGAAGGTCATCATAAGGTTATTGCTGCTGGTTCCTTTAAAGAGGACAAAATGAGTGTTTGAAAACCAGAGATGAGCTCGGGTGCAAAACACTCTTTGAGTACTCACGTATACACGGTTTTCTCTTTACCGAAGTCAGCTCAAGCGAAACAAGATAAAGAAAAATTTCAATCGGTGGACCGAATGCTTTCAACGACTTAGGTTCAGGCTGCTTTGCGTTTAGCAATAGGTATATAAATACATATTTGCGTCGCATTTGCTGCTGCGATGCTAAGTTAAGGTAAGCATATTAGAACTTCAATATATCAGTTCATCTTAAACCTTCTATCGACTCGCTCATATTTCTTTAGTCACCTGCTTATCTCTTGTCCAGTTGGGTATACGCTCGCTTCTGCTAAACAAATAAATTTAAATAAAATGCTTTTCTTGAAATATTGTTTCACTTATAATTAGTTATTATAAGCAGATTAATATGAACATGTGTGCTTATATGCGTCCTATAGAGTACCCGTGTAGTGCCGGGTATTTTGCTAATGTATTTTACCCAATTTGTTCGCGGTTGAATGAGTTTAAAAATCGCTTCGACAGTTTGGCTTGCACGGAATTGTGTCTACAAGCTAAACCAAATACATAAAATATAAGAATATGTATAGGCTTATTTACATATGGTACATATGTATGCACATACCATACCATACAATATTTAATTGTTTAAAATATAATCACAACGTGCAGATGAAGGCACAGACTCATTGCTAAATCTAATTATTGCCAGTACCAAGTCAAAACCAATATAGTTGCATTTTTTCAACTGTGAAATTTTGCTAATAGAAGCAATATCAATGAAAAATTAAGTATAACAGAGTTTTGGCTTAAAAAAGAAGCCATATGTTCATTTTGACAATTACAATTTTTCATTACATATTATACGATGATCGAAGAATAATTTTGTGACTGTCTAGTACTGTGAGATGGCACTGTTGTTATTATTTTATTAAGTCTATTTATATTTTAGTCCAGACATTCTACAAAAATTTTATCCGATCCTAACAATTTTTGTAGCAATTGTTTTGCATAAACAGTATCATAAATCATAAAACCACAAAACTGCAATTTATTATTTATTTGTTTATGGAGATTGGGACCAAAACCTTATGTCTTTTATGACAAGGTATCCAGAAACAAATTTCTTCATAGAAGTTCACCAGCACGTTAAGCTGCAACACGGCATGGGCGTATTTCTTCCCGCATCATCTCTGGTTTTCTTTACCTCTGTAACTTTTATGAATTCCACGAACATGATGCAACATAGATTTGTATGATGCTCGATAAAGCCCACGAATCTTCCTGATAATAATTATTGCTGGATATTCATTATTTTTAACATCATCTGATTTCAATTGATTTATTTTTATCAAGTAATCAATATTAAAATAACTTGAGAACAACAAACTGAATCACACCCTCCTCCCCATTGCAACACTTTTTAACATATCGACAATCTCCACTCCTCGCGTACGTAATACATGAACGGCCCCTAACTACTAAAAATTGGATATGTATCTCATATTCGTAAATATAGTTAAAACCCAAGAAAAACGTTTGGTGGAACCCAAGCTTTAATACCATTTATACGAAGTTTCAAATTGTGGACTAGTTACTTCGTTAGCTAATGGTAATGCATAGAAGGTTTGTGCATGAGTGTTGTTGAGAGAGTGTGTACACAGAATGTGCATTTGTTTTTAGCTTGCTATTATTATCGTTTTATAGATATACGAATATTTAAATATATATATATTTTTTAATTTCCACTGCCTCTTTTCCTTTTTTGATTTTTATAATGATTGACTAGTTTGAAACGTGGGGTCATGGTGAAAGTATTAGAGCTGATCACTTTAGTGCATAGATACAGTGCATAGATCTGATACTTGTATTATCCCATTCTATTATTTAAGGAATAAAACTATTTTCCTCACTGGCTGCGACATTGAATTAACAATCCAAAAGTTGCCCAACATTAATTAAGAACTACACTATGTAAATTGAAGAACAAATCATCGAAGTCAATAAAAAACCGCTTTAACGAGGAAAAACCAAGTGGCGAAAGCATACCTGTAACTCATAAAACTTCTATTAATTTTGTGACAAAAGATTTACATTATTTATTTGTATTTTTGTGATATATTGTAGTAAGTAGTTGAACATTCGTTGCTAATTTGTTTATGCTATAAGATATAATTTTCCTTCCAAGACCTTAAATTCGTTTCTTTAGTTAATTGAAATCATATTCTTGAAAATTAAACACTACATCGCATCATGTCGAACGCTTAATTACATATTACAATCAATCTCAAAAGTTTTATGAGTTCCAGGTTGGCTTTTGTCACTTGGTTGATTTATGTGTTTCATTTGTATGGTTGGAATGTAGTGGTGAATTTTCAAGAATATGCTTAAGTAGAGTAACAAATTGATAGCATAGAAAAAAAAACTATATTTTATAGTATAAAAAGGTTAACAACTTGAAGTCTCTATCGCTTATTGTCTCCGAGATATTTTTATTAAAGCAGACTGTCGGACGGACTGACAGACAGATCTATATCAACTTGTCTTTTGATGCTGATCAATAATATATATACTATATGGGATCTACCACTCCTCCTTCTGTGTATTAAATAGATTTGCACATACTTAATATTCCCTTTCATCCCATCTGCAAAATGCTGAAAAGGAGGACAGTCCATTCATTTGCACAAATGTAAACGCAAAAAAACTATAAATTAGAAAAAAAAAATTGGATGACAGTGAGCTGTAGCAAAATACGAGCCAACCCATGAATATAATATACACGTTTGCATTTAAAATTTTAATACAAAATTTCAATTTTGTTTGTTTTTATTTTGCTTTGGTTTTTGATCGCAGGTATTTTTGGAAAAAATTTCTGATAAATTTATTGGCTCGCTGAACTCGGCGATACGGTTATAGGCTTAATAACAGTCGTGACATTGAAAACTAGGATATCGCCTGAAAAATATGAGCGATAAAGATATAGGAAAGTCATGCAAACGGCCCTAAATAAGCAATTTCTTTTCTTGGCGGTATATACTCGTACATACATAGATATATATGTTATGTCTTACATGCATATTACATACATATAATATCTCTATATATATAAAAATGGTGTGAAAAAAATGTATAGTAATTCATTTACAATTGATGAGAACGGCTGGGCCGATTTGGCTCAAATTTTTTTTCAAAGGTTTTTACGCAAGAAAATCCGGAAAAGTCGGAAGATTCGAAAAATCGGAAATGGGTTTTTTGTATAGGCCGTCAACAACTGTCATTTGATTTTTCTGTCAAATTCATTTTTTTTATTTTATTTCGTAAAATTTAAATGAGAAGCAAATTTTTTTTAATAGAATTTTCTTTTGAATAGGATTAGTCAAAAACGACTTTGTTATTTTTTAGGGAGAGTTATTTGCTTAACTAATGCTTCCTAATAGACGCTCAAACCTTGGACGATGTACACGTCGTGAAATAATTAGTCAGAATGTCCGTGATAATCAAACGCAAGAGGAACTTGCAGAAGAAAATGAATGGAGACGTGCCAATATTGCACAAGTTCGCGCTGAACAATCACCACCTCAACTTCGACAAAATGTTACTAGAAGAAGACTAGACGCAAATGTAAACTTGAATCGCGCTGCTTTCGAATACGATTCCGCAATCGTCCACAAAGATCTTCGCTGCGTTGATACCGGTTCATTGTCTGTCGTATGCCAGCATTGTAATGCACTGAAGTTTAAATCTGAAACTCCCGGCTTATGCTGCGCTGTAATCGTTTCTATATGGAAATACAGTCCAATCCAGACACTTCCTGGCGAATACACAAAAATACAATGGATGCTTTCAAATGACATCGTTTGGAGCCGATGTTGTTGATCAACACGGATACAATCCGAGTTATAAGGTAATGGCGTCTCATCGTTGTCAAAATTAACAATTCTTTTAATTTTTTTTTCGAAATTGCCACCAAATATTCAGATTCAAGGGCAAATTCTCCATCTAGCGGGCTCTTTGTTACCACCACCAAACGAAGATCATAAGTTCCTTTCGTTGGTGACTCGGCAACTGAACTACATCGGCGTTGTGCAATTTTTACTGCGACTAAACGTGAAATGATCGAACGATTGCAAAATCTTGTTCAAAACCGCATTGGATACAATGCATTCTGACGACCATAAAATCGTTATCAGACCAGACAAAAGACACACTGGAGGCCATGCGAGATAATTCAAAGCTCCCACTATCAATGAAGTCGCAGTGGTGATTGTTGGAGAGAATGTGGAACCACGCTATATTGTTCTCAAGCGTCGTGATGGTGGACAAATGTAGCGCGTGCACGAGACTCATCGGCCATATGATGCACTTCAATACCCGTTGATGTTCTGTCGTGGAGAGGATGGCTATCACTTTAATATAATGACGGTCAATCCAACGACAGGTTTGTTTACAAGTCATCACTTCTTTTTCATTTCACAACTAAGTTCCAATTCATATTTCAGGAGAAGAAATGAATAAGAAGGTCAGCTCATTGAATTTCTATGCGTATCGATTGATTATTCGGCAAGATGATGACAATCATCTGTTGAGATATCGCCGGTTGTTTCGATAGTACTGCGTCGATATGTTCGTCAAGGTCGAAACGGAGCGTTTAAATTTCATCCATTTAAATCAGTCGAAGTTTACACTTGCGCGACGCCATCACTACTGAGGGAGACGCGGCCAACATCGGTCGTTTGATCATTCTCCCAGCTACTTGCGTTGGAATCCCGCGCCACATGAATGAGTACGCTCAAGGTGCGGAATTACGGACGCCCGGATTTATTCATCACGTTTACTTGCAATCCGAAATGACCCGAAATTACGAATCTGTTGCAGAACAAACATCTAGCGACATCACTGCACGAGTATTCAAACAAAAACTCAGAGTACTCATGGATTACATCGTTAAGCAGAAGGTTTTCGGCCAAGTCCGTTGTTGGATATACTTGGTTGAATGGCAGAAGCGTGGTTTACCACATGCACACATTCTTCTTTGGATGTTCGATAAGATCCGACCAGATCATATTGATTCGATAATTTCCGCCGAAATACCAGATCCAGAATCTGATCCGGAGCTGCATTCCGTTATAACAGCGAACATGATCTAAAACACAGACTCACCGTGCATGGAAAACGGAAATTGAACAAAGAGTTTTCCCCGACCGTTAGTGGCTGACACAATCAGTGGAATCGACGGATATCCATTGTATCGGCGTTGTTCTCCAGATGACAACGGCAGATCAATCGAGATGAAAGTGAAAGGAAAAGATGTCGTCGTCGATAACCGCTGGATCGTTCCATATTGTCCACTTTTGTCGAAAACGTTCTCAACGCACTGCAATGTTGAGTACTGCAACTCAATAAAATCTATCAAATACGTTTGCAAATATGTGAACAATGGGAGCGACATGGCGATGTCCGGCTTTGCCGATCCGAATGCAAACGATGAGGTGACGAAATGTCAACTTGGACGTTACGTGAGTTGCAATGAGGCAATTTGACGGCTGTTTTCATTTCCGATTCATGAACGTCACCCGACATTTGGTCGTTCACTTGGAAAACGGCCAGCGTGTCTACTTTACAGAAGCAAATGCAGCGCAAAGAGTAGAACGACCACCAGCGACAACATTAACAAATTTCTATTCGACATGCGAAAGCGATCCGTTCGCAATGACTTTGACAAAAAAAGATTTTTTTTGTCAAACTCTATTCGGAAATGGCACGTTATTATACATGGAACGATGCATCGAAGAAGTTTCAACGCCGGAAAAAAGGTGATGCTGTTGCTGGCTTCGCTGATGTCTATTCGACTGATGCCCTCGAACGAATATACGAGTCCATCCACGCCAAGATGAATGCTTCTATCTTCGCTTGCTTTTGGTGAACATTAGAGGCCCAACATCGTCCGATTCCCTGCGTTCTGTGGATGGTGTGCCGTGCGCCACTTTTCGGGAGGCTTGCCAATGTTTGAATTTGCTCGAAAACGATACACATTGGGAATCAACGCGCGCCGAAATGATTGACGATATTTTGCACAGAGTTCACACGACAACTTCGAATTTCAATCTTGAAATTAACGACGAGATGCGCAACGAAGCGTTAGTTTTGATAGTCTGTTGTCAACACTGGGAATGGCAGCGCCAAATCGTTTAATGCACGATGCAGGAGCAGGTCTATGATCCAGATGAGCTAGCGGAAAAAGTCCGAACAAATGTGCCGCTGTTGAATGCCGCAGAAGAACGTGTATGATTCGTTGATGAAGGTTGTTGACGATGGAACGGGAAGCATTTACTTTCTCGATGCTCCCGGTGGGACAAGCAAGGCATTCGTCATTTCGTTGATTCTGGCAACCATTCGGTCAAGATCTCAAATTGCGTTGGCTGTCGCATCCTCTGGCATTGCTGCCACATTGTTGGAAGGCGGTCGAACTGCACATTCCGCTTTGAAGCTGCCGATGAATCTTCTCACGGATGACAAGCCAACGTGCACAATGACCAAGAATTCGGCGATAGCGAAATTGTTGCAAGAATGCAAAATTATCATCTTTTGAGGCAGCTGACCGAACGATGAAGGATTTACGAGGTGATTCGAGACGATTTGGTGGGGCTATGATATTGCTCTCCGGAGATTTTCGTCAAACGCTTCCCGTCATCCCGAAATCTACTGCTGAACTTAATGTATGCCTGAAATCGTCGTCTTTGTGGCGATATATTAATAAATTGACAACGAATATGAGAGTCGCTTTGCAGAACGACACATCGGCTACTGAATTGTCGAGACAACTGCTGACGCTTGGCAATTCAAATTCCTGTTGATGTTTCGACTGGATTGATATCATTCCCGGGAAATTTTTGCGAGTTCACATAGTCCAAGGAGGGCACATTATCAAAGTGTTCCCCGCTATTGCAGCAGCAAAGAATAAGGACGTGGATAGCTTGAATTTCATTATTCAAGTCAAATCGCTGGAGACTTGCATTCATACAAATCCGTTGAAAGCGTGACCGACGAGGATGAACCAACTATCCGACGGAATTTTTGAACTCGCTTGGTGTACCAGGAACTCCGCCGCATAATTTACAGCTGAAGATGGAAATTTTACAACGGTACGCGGGTGTCCGTCAAGAAACTGTTGAACAATGTGATCGAAAAACATTGTTTATCAGAGCGCACTTTACCGATTTCGATTCCATTCAAGTAAATCACATTAAAATTTGAACGGTCTATGTTTTATTATCACTCTGTAATTTATCTGAAGGCGTTAACACATTCGAAAATATCGCAATTAAACCAACATTAAGTTACTTGCATTATAAGAAACTTTTCATTTTATTAAAATTATATCTTTGATAATCAAAATGACCAAGATTATCTGACACAGCTGACTCAGTTTGAATTGTCATATCATATCATCACTATTTAGCTAGATTTGATGTGGATTTAAAACTGATTTGGGGCGAGGAGACGTTCGCCGGGTCCGCTAGTATTTAATATATTTATATATGAATTTATATGAATTTATTTTATCTATATATATAAAAGAGGAAGAAAATTTGTGTTCGCACACTTATAACTCGAAAACGGCTGGACCGATTTGTATGAAATTGTTTGTATATATTTGGTAGATCTGCGAATAGGTCACATTTTTATACCCCTTAGTGATAAGGTGGGGTTACCACAAAAAACAAATTTTGTTATAGGACGACTACAACTGTCATATGATTTTTCTGTCAAATTGATTTTTCTTATTTTAATTCGTAAAATTTATAATCTTACTAATCTGACAATTTGTGTCACAGTAAGATTTGTGTTTTTTGTCAAAGATTTGTTTATTTTGTGTAGCAGTACGGTTTGTGTCTCAGTACGATTTGTGTGTGTGAGTAAATAAATAAAATAAAAAAAATCGAATGTTTTAGTAAATAATCTGGTGCTGATAAAACAAAAAAAAAAGTCGAATATTTTATATTTTTATCAAAAATTCCGCGACCAACAAGATCCAATCTTTCGCGAAATAGAAATTTTCGCAACCACTCTGCGTCGTAAAAACTATTTGTGAATTATCAAGTGCTATCATGTTTTAAGCGAAGTTTGATTAAGTTTTAACGCCAAAATAGACTGCAAATTGTGCAAAACATTTTATTTGGTGGTTCGCAGAAGGGGTGACAAGGGACTGAAGATAGAGGCGGCTCGTGAAGAAGAGGTAGAGGAATGGCGGAAAGAAAAGGTCGAGCTGTATGGGAAAGGTGTAGAAGGAGAAGAGGGGCGATGGGACGAGGTGATACGGTACAGGGGCAGGCGGAAGGAGTGGTAGGGGAAGAAGAGGTAGGGGAAAGAGCAGCAACACATCGGGGGCCTTATTAAAAAGGAAGAAGCGGTAAAATAACTGGGCGAAGGGGGCAAGGAAAAGGTGAGTGTTGGGCACATCTACGCGGATAGAAGGGGACGAGGTGCAGGGGGAAGATGGGTAGGTAGGGGAATGGGAGGTAGAGTAAGGGATCATAGAGAAGGAGGGGTAATGGCAAGTGGAATGGCAGCAACGCGCTGGTTACCATTTAAGATAGAAGGATGAAATGTTGTATATTATTTATATGAATGCATACAAAAAAGACTAAAAAACAAAAGGGTACAAGAGTATAACAGATTTATATTTATATCATCGCTGCGTATAACAGATATAACACCCATTAGTATGGCGCGTTAGGATAAAAAGTTAATTTTGCACAATCTGATATTTACGATGCTATATATCAGCTCACGGAATTTTTAAAGAAAAGTATAATTTATCAAAATTTAATCAATCTCACAATGTATTATCACTTCAAATATGAGCACAAATTTGAATTCAAATTTCGGCAAAATCGCAAAATGTACTTTTCAAAATTTAATTTGACCTATTTTTTTTTTGTATTTTTAAAAAGAGATTGTACAGCACCAGCTTAGCATTCATTTGAACGGTATTCAAAAGAACTTTCCAAAGAGCTAATTACGCGTTGAAAAATATTAAACCGGTTGGACGCAGTAGCTAATTGAAACTTTAGCCTTTTTTAGCTTTTCCCGCTAAAACCAGCCATATTGAAAAAAAGTTGTATAACAAAAGTTTCTTAGTTTTTGTGAACTAAAATTTTGTATCAAAAAAATTTAGATTTTCTAACGGATTTAAGCAAACAAACAAACTATTTTATTTACTCGTGAAAAATTTCAAAAATGCATTACTTTTGAGAGGGTGGACCGATTTTCCTGATCTTGTGCTCATTAAAATCGTCTCGGTGATAAAACAAGTTTGAGGTGATAGACCCACCCCCGCGAGCCACAATACCGAAAAGGGTGGGTATTTTCAACACTCTATATTTCGGATTGGTGCGATCCTATATTAAATGTTCTAACATTTTCTGAATGTACGTTTCAAGACCTTTTTAATGGGACATAAACGTTTCGATCGGACTTACCAGTAAAAACTCCGATATTGCGCGTATAATATAGTGCTCGTGCATCAGCCACACTGATAAGGTTTTATGCAAAACGTTTCTCGCAACCATAGAAACCATAAAATTAGAAAAAAAAATTATAATCAATTTTTAAATTCGAATTGCGGCAGCAGTTTTGATTTATCGCTTTCGGGTTTTTTTTTTATATGCAAAATGCTACCACATATTTTAAATTTGTGTAAAAAAAACTTCTGCACGAGCTGAACGAGAAAAGTCGCTCTACACTGTACGTCTGTCTAACTGGATGTTGCGATATTTTTTTTTTTTTTTTTCAAATATTGAGGCATATGAAACAGGTTATGGAAACTTAATTTGGCCCTAGCCACAGAGAGCATCCATATCAATATGCCATGACTGCTTTTAGGGGTTGACCTTATCCAAACCCACAACCCACTTTTGGGTTTTTGAGTTTTAAAAATGTTTTTATTTTGTTTTCCTTGTTTGGAATCTATAACTGCTATATGTATTGAAGATTCAGTTTCACCAATGTTAAGATTTTTTCTTGTTAAATATTAAAAATGAGAGTGTTACTACTATTTTCTATTACCTACATGAAACACCTCCTTCTTCATCGTTTTAGTATTTTTAGCTCCTTCATCGAAGTGTTAATATCCAAGTGAAGAAATCAGAGTTCGCAACAAGCGGTCTTTTTTTTACAGGCAGTCAGAAAAAGAACAGTTGCGTGCGGACACGATTTAAAATAGAAACGAAGAGACATTTCAACTCTGTTTCTTTTTCAAACGGTCTTGGTTCAGTTTACGAGAGTTTTTTTTGGTCGCTCACTTTATGCATTTGTTCACTTAAAGCACTTAGCTGATCAAAATTTGTGCAAACTGTATTTTGCGCATGGATGTGTGCTGTGAATGTTCGCAACACAAAGCAAAGAATGAGGCAGTTGTTTGATTTGTATAATGTGTGTAGGTCGTTGTTAAATTTAATTCATAATGAGTCGGCAAATAAATGAAAAAGTGCGAAACCCTATATATAATGCCTTGCATATGCGTCCCATAAAATCGCGAAATATTATGAGTCATGTACGAATGAAAGAGCAGTCCATAAAAGAGGAGGCTTCAGTGAAACGGAAGTTCATATCGCTTAAAATAGATGTGTCGACCAGACTGGAAAAATCCATCTTGCGAATTTATTTACAAATGATGGATTCGACTTTATTAAAGACTGAGATCGTACTGAAAACGCTGATCCGGAACATACCGAAGTGTACATGTGGAGACTATCCAGGAGCATGGCATCGAGCTGGATCAGATTTTTAGGTAATGGTTGAATCATATGTAGGCTAATCAAACTTAACTCGCTGAATTATTTAAAAACAAGCATACAAATTAATATATGTATTTTGTGCTCAGCATTACATCCGACAACGGAAAAAATATGGAAAACGCTATTGAGCTGCTAAATGTGTGTGAGGATGCCACAGAGGAATGCTTAGATGATGATGACGGAGGCAACGATTTTATGGAAATGCTGGATTCTATGACGATTGCAAAAGTACAAACTGTGCGATTTGCGGCGCATACACTACAATCGTGCGTGAGCGATGTTAATAAGCAAAGCGAGATCAGCCAAAAAGTTAGTACTTGCCGTCAAATGTGCAAAGGTTCGCGAACTGGAAAATATAGGTATTGGGTTTGTCTGTTTTTATGTAAGTACATATATGACAACATAATTGATTTCCTGCAGACGTACCTTGATGGAGAACTAGGAAAACATACCAACTCTTGATGTCACCACAAGGTGGAACTATGCTTACATGATGTTGGTAAAATTGTTCGATTTAAAGGAACTCATTTCTACGCAAAAAACTGTCATTATTGACATTGATTGGGACTGAGTTGAGCTGTATATTGAAGCATTTAAAGATACATATGAAGCAACCATAAAACTGCAACAGGAGCAACTTGCTACAGCTATTTTTTCATATTATGGATGGAGCTTAAGCTAAAATGTGAAAAAAATAGAAAACTACATAACCAAGACATTATTAGCCCAATTTCGAATACACGAACGTCAGTTCCTTGAAAACGAAGCATTGTTGTCAGCAATTTACATGAATCCACAAATTAACTTAGCAAAACAAAATTAAAAAAAAAGCATTCCGTATATTCAATTTAAATCAAGTATGACTAAAAATTTGGTTGCGCAGAGGTTACAGGTCTCGTCTACTAGATACATATGTGTAATTATTGCATATTAGTGTTTTGCTAATGAAATCGTCCTTCTCAAATACTAATTAATTCACTAAGTGGAAATAATAAAGCGTTAATAACGTTTGTATTTCCATTTTTATTAAGCTAAATGTTACATTAAACTCTGGAGCAGAAGCCATTTCTCTTAAAGAAGTTCCTTCCCCAACGAGCAGTACCGATGCTTTTTAGGAGAAATCACTGTTTTCCACATATTTAGATAATATGCAGACATTGTCGCAAGTCCAAGGAGAGGAGGTATCGGACAAAATTTCAAAATTATACATGGAAATTGAAAATTTCAACATGGTTTTTGGCCGTTTACCATTAAATAGTGACATAAAACAATTTTATAACCAAATAAAATTTAAGTCACCCCAGTTGAGTGAACTCGCACAGGTGGTGTTGGTCATACCCGCAACTCAGGTGTCGGTGAAAGGCCGTTCTCATCCCTTAATTTTATTTTAAATGAGAAGCGCACCTCTTTAAGTGCCAAAATATTAATTCTTTATTAATAGTTAAACTATTATTAATATTATTATTAATTATTAATATAAAAAAAAAAATTTATAAAAAAAAGTTAATGAAACATTTTATGTTATTTTATTACATGTGAAAAATTTTGAAAAAATATATGAAGATGAAAATTGTTAAATTTATATATTTGTACATTTTTTGGTATTTACATTTGGATTTATTTACATTTTATAGCAATTTTAATTGAGTGTATACAAATGCATATGCAAAAAATAACATATGCACACAATTTAGCCTCTTTCTCCCTCCCTCTTCCCCGCTTTGCCTGTGATGAAATATTTAAAGCAACAACCACAACCTAACGCAACAACAACAAAAAAGAAAAACTTAGAGCTTCCACTTGGCTCGTTTTGTTCTGTTGCTGATGCTCAGTTGCTGAGAGTCGAATGAAAGTGTTCTGCTGAGAGAGTGAGCGAGTCTGGTTCATTTTTCTCTGTCTTTTCGGTGAGCAGACAGCATAGATAAATTTGGTTGAGCATATTTTGCGAGCTCTGGAAGAAATATAAAATCAAGCATACTTGTATGTAAGTATATGCAACCTAATTAAAATCAAGACATTTTATTTGTATAAACCAAATACATATCAATTTAAGGCAATAAATGTTCGATATTAAATAACCAATTTCTTTCTTGGCGGTATATACTCGTACATACATAGTACATATATGTACATATATGTTATTTCATGCATAGATACACAATATGTATGTATGTATTACATATCTATACTTAATATTATAAAGAGGTAAAGTTTGTGACGTTGTATGGGGTAATCTCTGTATCTACTGAACCGAACAAAACCGAACGAAAATAATAAGATAGGCTATAATATATGACGATATACACATTAAATTAACACGATTATAGTATTTATTTCATTTTTATTTAAAATTTTATTTTATTAAATTGTTGAAATAGGTGGGCATTTGATTATTTGTTAATAGATATGTTACAGGTCTGCATGAATGCATTCATTTCTAACTACACAGTACTGTTCAGTAGTGCACTGCACTCAAATATACTGGCCCCATTTCTTGCAGTGCATTATATTCAATAACCCAGAAGAAGAGTGCACAACATTTTGGTGTTGCAGGCGCAATAAATTCACAAGAAAATGTAAGTTTTTATTAAAGTGAATTTATATATTGTTTATTGATGTTTAATTATTATCAAATCTTTAATTATTATCAAATCTGTTATAGAACTATATGTTTGTGGTTGTCCTTTTGTAAGTATATGGTGTTTGTATGTATGTATATGTGTATGTTCTTCTAGTTGGTTAAAGTATTAAAATATAATTGTATAAAATCAGAATTCATCGTTGTTTAAGCAATACGCAGCTACTACAAAACCAAAATTATTAAATAGAGAACTTAAACTCTCTGCCAAAGGACGAAAATGGTATAGAAAAGAATGATGCAGTGGCGTGCAACACGTGCAAAAACGTTTCTAAATTTGAAAAAAGCACATCTATGCTTATGGCAAGTTCTCGTAAGCGCGGCCGCCCTGACGTTGACGTTAACACAGAAACCAAGAAGAAATGCACTAAGTTAGTAACGGAATGGACCGTAAAGAATGGGCGATGCTTCAGTATTATCGCAGACTCCGGATTAAAAAACTTGTCCCAATTTTTTAATTCTGTTTGTGCAAATTTCGGCCAAAATGTCAACATAGATTCGTTATTGCCAAATCCATCAAGTATCTCACGGAACATCGGATCACTGTATGAATTTCATTTTAATGAAATAAAAAGAGAAATAGTCGAGTTGAAAACTTATGGGTACGGCATTACGTCGGATATTTGGACGGACGACTTCCTTAAAGTATCGTATATATCCTTGACTATGCACTACATTAAAGAAGGAACCCTTAAAAACCGGCTGTTGGCAGTAAAATCAATGGGGGGAGTCTCCTGTACCGGTAAGAATTATAAAATGTTTGTAATTATGTTGTTTTCAATATTAATAAAAAGCATTTCTTAGGCGATCGAATTAAAAACAAAATTGAAAGCATTTCACGGGACTTTGGTTGTGATTTGTTGATGGATGCCCCAATAATTGTAACTAACCGAGGAGCTAATATGAAAGCTGCATTCAGCGGACTAAGCACCTTAAGTTGTGTAAACCACTTAGTCCACAATGTTATTGGCAAAGTTGTCAATGAGGTGCCTGAATTGCTGGATATGGTGAATCGCTGCAGCAAACTAGTAAAATATTTTAAGAAATCGGGTCAAAACTATAACTTAAAAAGTACCCTAAAAAGCTACTGTCCTACTCGTTGGAGTACGATTTGTTACCTTTTCCAATCTGTTGAGTTGAACTGGAGTGAAATATCTAACATATTAATTGAAAAAAAAAACGAAATATTTAGGATGGAAGCTATTAATTTAACTAATATAAGCTCATTGGTGAGCCTTCTAGCTCCTTTTGAAGCTTGTTCGAAAAAACTAGAGGGTAACAATTACCCTACATTACAACTTACGATTCCATATATAAATAATTAAAAAACAATATAATAAAAAATTTTTAATTTAAATCGAAAATAAAACAAAATTTGACATATTGTTCTTGCATATGGCATTTATTATGTTATTTTCTTCTTTCTTTTTTCATTTCATTACACTCTAGCTGTCAAACGTTGTTCTCAATAACAACTCTCTGTTCAGTGAGTAAACTGCACACCAATACATTGTACCCATTTTCTGCTGTACAACGTATGAGTATATATATATATATATATATATGGACTTATGTCTTATTGTTTCCATAAAAAGTTCTGAAAAAATAACGTCAGTATGCCTAAAAGAAAGTCACAACTATCTACACATACATCCCAGACAAGAGCGGCTATAGTACGCCGAATGGGAGAGACTTCCTCTAAACATGCACTGTGCCTTGCGAGTGAAAGAGAATACAGATCGCAAACGCGTGCTAGAGAGTCTAGCACCGAAAGAACTCAGCGACTGGCTAACCATAGGCAGAATATGTCGGAAATACGTGGTATGGAGTCTAGCACTGAACTTTCGTAGCGGCTTGACATCCAAAGAGCAATTACCTTAGCAAGACGTGCTAGGGAGACACAATATGTAGGAAATACGTGACAGGGAGTCTATCACCGAACGTTCGCAGCGGCTTGCCAGCCAAAGAGCAATTACCTCAGTAAGACGTGCTAGGGAGACTAGCACCGAAAGGTCTCAGCGACTTGCTAACCATAGGCAGAATATGTCGGAAATACATACGTGATAGGGAGTCTAGTACCGAACGTTCGCTAGGGGAAGGGGAAGGAGTGGTAGGGGAAAGTATAGGTAGGGGGAAGGAGAGGTAGGGGATTGGAGGAAGGAAAAGGTTAGTTCTGGGAAAGGGGTAGAAGGGAAAGAGGGGCAAGGAAGAGGGGTATGGGAGGTAGGGTAAGGGATTATAGGTAACGAGGGGTAATGGCAGGGGGAATGGCAGCAGCGCGCTGGGTACCATTTAAGATAGAGGGATGAAATGTATACTTGAACTGCTGAACGACAATATATTTTGGTACCAATAATAATATTACATCTAATATAATATACAGAGAAGTTTTGAACAATTAACATAAACATAATTTATTTAATCCTAATCATTTCATTCACTCATTTGAAACCCAGTAATATAGCCAAATTGGTGGGAGTTGCAGGGGGAAGGAGTTGGGGAATGGGTGGTTGGGTAAGGGGACATAGGGAAGGAGGGACAGGAGGAAGGATTGGCAGGGGAAGGAGTGGCAGTGGGAATGAGAGGCAGGTGGAACGGCAGAAACGCGCCGGGCATCAGCTAGTCTATAAATAAATATAAATATATAATAAATAATAAGTAACAGATATGTATAACAATCAGTAGTATAACGCAAACAAAAAATTGTTTGTTTAAAAGCACAAAATAATTAATCATTTAGTGAACTCACGACTTCAGTATTCTTTCTTATTTTTAAAATTTTAAATTATTCTTAAATATCTATACATAAATAGACTAGTGAAAAAATTTCACACCTCAATTCCCAAGATCTTTGTAAGGAGCCCATATCCTGTTGCGGGAGCCCAATGATCCCACCCAGGATTGACCAAGTGGCATATCCTCATTACAATTTTTTGAGACTAATTCCATACTGCAGGAAACCAGCATCAGTTTCCGGAATATCTTCTTTATTGTGCTATTTTCTGGGGAGGATTAGCTTAAAATGGTGCAAAAAACCATTGGAGAGTGTGGGAGATAGACGGAATCATTGGGCTCCCGCAACAGGATGAGGGCTCCTTACAAAGATCTTGGGAATTGAGCCGGGAACATGCAATTTTAAGTATTCATCAGATTTCTACATATTCTAGCGCCAACTATTGCTGATTGCAGCGCCCATTCCAAAAACCCATTGGAACATGTATATCCCACATAATCCTTCCCGGGATTGGCCAAGTGGCGTATCTTCATTACAATTCTTTGAGACTAATTCCATACTTCAGGAAGCCGCCATCAGTTTCTGGAATATCTTGTCTTTGTGCCATTTTCTGGAGAGGATTGGCTTAAAATGGCATAAAAAACCAGGGGAGAGTGTTGGTTATAGTCTCAAGCATTGAGCTCCCGTAACATAAGAAGTATTCCAGAAGAAGAAGTATTCCAGTACTCCAAAATCACTGACTAGCTCATCTCTAGTACGTACATAAGTATGTAACATGCATAACGCGGTTTTGGACCCTTATTAACCAGCGATTGAAAATAATATTTATTTATTCAATATTCAGTGTCACTCTTGAAGAAGTGAAGCAGCTTGAGTCTAAGTTGAAGCCCAAGAAAGTCCCGGGTTAGGACCTTCTCGACAACAGAACCATACGGAGCCTACCAGATCAAGCTCTGCGTTTCCTAGTGCTCATATACAACAGAATCTTACATGCGGGTTACTTTCCTAAAGCCTGGACGTCTGCTAGTATTATCATGATCCTGAAGCCAGGAAAAAAACCAACTGAGGTGAACTCCTAAAGACCAATCAGCCTTATCTCTTCACTGGGCAAAATGGTGGAGAGGTTGATCCTCAACAGACTACTCAAAGTTGATGCTGCTACTTTGGCGATACCAAAATTCCAATTTTGATTCCGGATGCAGCATGGCACACCAGCACAACTGCATAAAGTAGTTAATATCTTGGTGAAATCCTGGACAGAAGACTAACCTTCATCAGACATGTCACATCGCTGCAACAATCATGTAGGACTACAAAAATGTCTTGGTCTCTTGAAAATAAGGTCAGAATTTTCAAGTATATTTTAGCTCCTGGCCTCTTCTATCAGGTGTATGGAATTACAGCCAAAACACACTTGAACAAAATGCGGGTTCTGCAGGCAAAAACGCTGAGGATGATCACTGGAGCTCCTCTCACTTAACATGAGAACCAGGGATATAGAACGCGATCTCAAGGTGCCTAAAATTGGATATAGAATTCAGGAGGTTGCCAAAAAATACTATGAGAGGCTGGAATCTCATTCAAACAGCCTAGCTAGGCGACTAGGTATCGCAGCCCTAAGAACTGCTAGCCCCAGTACTAGACCGATAAGAAAACTCAAACGCCACCACCCTCAAGACCTGTTAGACTGGGTCTTTGCTTAAATATTTCCATAGTTAATAGTCAAACACCCTACAAAACTTACTTAATTACTTACTTACCTACTCTCTCCTAAAATCTCTCTCCTAATCTATAGCTGTAAATAATCGTTTCCAATTTCCGATTAGATTAAGTTGCCTATAAGGTAGCATGTTTGTGAAAGAGAAAGAAAAACCGAAATGCAAACCTCAGGTGTCAAGGTCTAGGAAACAGGCAACATCCTCTGGTCGTAACCAGAGGTCTAAAGGGCTCAATTGTGTTGGATGGGACGGGCGAAAAGTGTCATGCGGTGATTGACCGCAATCAGGGCAGCAATTTGTATTACTTATCCCAATTCTTTCCCTGTAGCACTCGAGCATAACGCTCCATCCGGATCTTAACTGTGCAAGTTTAGTCCTGGTGCTACGAGGGAGATGTTTTTCGCTCTCATGAATAGGTGGGGGTCTTCCACTTAATATTATGTTGTCCCTAAACGAGCGAATTGCATGCTCAGTTGCATCTTTATGCAATTGGGCCCTTCCGGAAGTATATTCATACTCCCCAATGTTGCTATCAGTGATAAAGCGATTTATGTTCGACTTATATATCCTGATATCCGATCTTAATCGGGTAGGCGCTGATGTAGTGAGGGTGCCATGGTTCGGATGATCAATTCTGTACGCACCCAACAAGAACTGCTTCGAAAGCAGCTCATTATGTTGATGAACAGGAAGTATCATCGTTTCACTGTGCAAATGATCCTCATGGGTCATTTGCAAACAACCAGTGGCAGTCCTCAGCGCACTGTTCTGACTTCTTTGCAGGCTTTGCCATTGAGTCTTACTTAGGAAAGGAGTCCATACAGGAGCAGCATAATTTAGGACAGAACGTCCAATAGCTTTATAAGTTGTTAATATAGTCTCCTTGTCCTTACCCCAAGAAGATCCGGCAAGCGCTTTCAACACTTTGTTTCTCGACTTAAGACGGTTATTTGTCTTGGTGGCATGAGCCGAGAATCTGAGCAATGGGTCAAATGTAGTTCCCAATATCATCGGGTACTGGACGGTAGGAACCCTTAGACCTCCAACAAAGACACCTAGTTCCATTCTCACCTCCTTAGTCCAGGAAGTGAAAATGGAAGCAAATGACTTATGAGTTGAAAGTCCAAGGTTGCGAGCATTGAAAAAATTTAATAAATTATCCAAATAAGTGTTAATTCTCGCACATATGTCATCTACATTCACACGCGATGATAAAACAGAACAATCATCTGCATAGGTCACTAGTTTTATATGGGGAGGGGGAAGGGGCATCTTAGCCAAATAAAGGTTGAACAGAAGAGGAGAGAGAACTCCACCCTGCGGAACACCCATCTTTAACTTACGATAACCCGACCTCACGCCCCTGAACTCAACATATGCCCTTCTACCATTAAGATAGTTCAATAGCCAGCGTTTCGTTTTATCGGGTAGTGAAGTGGAGTCTAGGTCTTGAAACAAGATTGCATGATCAACAGTGTCAAATGCCTTGTTCAAGTCTAGAGCCACCATCTCTGTACGTTCGCATGGCCTCGGCTTATTAAGTCCATCAGCTATAAAAGTAGTGATTTCGCTCAATGCTGAAGTCGTACCACGACCTTTCCTAAACCCGTGCTGATGATTGGCTAGAGGGCAGTGTTCTGTCATTGAAGGAAGTAATAATGACTCAAGAACTTTCACTACAGGTGAAAGAAGCGATATGGGCCTATAAGAGGAACCAAGATCAGCTTCACTGTCAAGTTTTAAGAGAGGTACAATCCTAGCTACCTGCCATACATCAGGGACAATTAACTGAGAAATGGAAAGATTTAACACGTGTGTGAGGTATGCTACCGCTATAGGCCCAAGGTGCTTCAGCATCAGCATAGAAATGCCGTCTGGGCCGAGTGCCTTGGATGATTTTGCTTTCCCTATAGCAGCAAGAACCTCCTCACATGTAAAATCTACCAAATCTTCATGTCCTTTTTTCCTTCTGATATGACGTATGGATTTACGCTTCAACCTATTCTGATGAGAAGGGTGTTGCACGAACTGTCTGCAGAAATAGGTGGCACACTTTTTTGACGATCCTATTTGCACTCCATCAAATGTGACAGATGAAAGAGCCCTATTCTGCGGTACACCAGATATTTTTTTAATTGTGTTCCACAGACTTCGCGAACCCGAGTCGTAACTTTGGAGAATAGTGCTCTAGCCATTTTGGCTTCCTGTGTTCCGCAACGAGATTGTTCACATTGCGGGACAACAAGGCAATACGACTATCACCCGGATCATTGGCACGAATTTGATCACGCAAGGTCGCTAATCGTGCAGCTTGCGTAAGCGTAAGCCTGGCTTAATATTAGGAAACCTACCAGCAGGAATAAGTCTCTTTGCAGCCTTAGTGATCGCGTCTCTAAGAATTCTTTCACCTACCTTAACATCATTGGGAGGCAAAAGACCGCTGATTGATTGATCAATACAGCGTGTAAACTTAGTCCAGTCAGCCCTATTGTAGTTCACAAAGACTCGTCTATCCGATTCAACAAAATCTTCCGGACGAGTAATGCTAATCACAATAGGGATATGGTCCGAGCCCAACGCTATATCAATCGACCACTCAGAGTATGAAATAAGCGATTCACTGACGACAGTTAAATCAGGGGAGCTGGATGTGGTAGTACTCATCCTGGTTGCACAATCCTCATTGATCGTACAAAAAGGAGAGCTATCTATCTGGTCCGCTATACTAATACCCCTAAGGTCATTACCTAATTCTGAAAACCACATCTCATGGTGTGCATTGAAATCACCGAGAATAACTCTGTGATCCCCTTGCAAGACATGGCTCAAAATCGGATTATACCCAGGGTCGCAACTGTTGACTGGTGGAAGATATAAGTTCACAAACTCAATCTCGACATCTCCGGACTTTATAGCCAGACATTGCGTCTCCAGAAATGAATTCTGTTGACCAACAGAAGGCAGTGAAAAAGGTCTGAAATTCACCGTTCGATGAACGATGAATGCCAGTCCTCCTCCACTGTTTCTGTCTCTGTCCTGCCTGACTATATTAAAGTCAGCAACAGATGCCAGCCGACATGAGTTTGTGAGCTTGGTCTCTTGCACTGCTGCAATTAAGACGTCATGACGCACCATGTAGTTCACAATCTCAGCCACCTTCCCACGCAGACCATTACAGTTGAGTTGCATAACTCTAAAAGAGTTAAATCGCTGCTCAACCAATGGACTGCGAGCACGCATAATTTGTTGACGGGGCGGCGGAAGAATTGGCCAAGACTGTGTAGAACTACTGGAGCTACATGACGTCCGCACGGGTGACCGGGACACAGATGGGACAAGCATACTATGCGCAGATAGACAACACGACGCAAAGAAATCAGTACTCCAATATCTATGAGATCTAAGAACAGTGCACCTCATATGACACCAATTGTGACAGCCATTACATCGCACAGATAAAACATTGCGATGTATCTGATTGCCACAAACGGAGCATATCCAGCTAGCAACCGCAGTTGCTTGCGAGGAGGAGGTTGTTGCAGTTGCATTGGAGGTAGGTACAACAGCTGTGCTATCATTGGTAACAGAATTAGAGTTACCTAAGCAACAGCTAGCACCAAATTGCTCTGTCCAGTCTGTATGAGATTGGAGGCCCGAACAAGATCTAAGGTGGCACCATCTGCCACATCTAGAACACTGAACCGAGGTTGCACTCCTGAAGATCTTCCTCTCACAAACAGAGCAGAACCAGGGACCAGGTCCCGGGTTCCTCTCAATGCCGGCGCGGCACAGGAGTATCTTCAACAGTTGCGCCGACAGAACTGTTGACTCCATATAAAAAATTGTACACATAGATACCTGATACAGCCACTTGGGCTGAGTTGGACAACCTTTGACTGCACAAAACTTCTTGTGCAGATCGGTCCGGGGCGTAAACCCAGTCGTCCGCTGCCACTAGTTTGCAGGCAGCGATTAGTTGCCGTCAAACTCTTCCATCAACAAGTCGATGGTTGCTCCAGAAATATGACATCTAGCGCCATCCTGTTGAAACCAAAGAGCTTCCAGACCATGTTCACGTACTTTTGGAAACAAAAAATAGTTCAACATGGATCTACACCAGACGCTATTAACGGTGATTGTTGCATTTTTTTTTTTCGTTTTTCAAGAAATATTATTTTATAATGCCATCAGCCCATAAACCGCACAACCACGCATTTTTCGGGTGTGTCGGTAGTTGGTGGATCAGCATTGGATTTTCCTTGTTCCAAATACAGCAATTTTGCTTCTTGACAAAGGTAGTGGGCTGAATTGAGCATGATCGTCGTTCGAGCGTTAGGGTGTAAGTCTCTGCATGATGATTTGCCAAAAAACTATGTAAATAAACGACAATTCTATAGTCCCCGCAAGTGCGCCAGGCCCAGTTGGATTGATTGCATATGCAATGGGCTAGCATACGTGCTTTGTAATGGGCGTGATATGCCGTTGTCAAGCATTCCTTGGATTGTTGATTGTGCATTCAGGAGCTTTTTCTCGTAAGTCTTAGAACGCGTTCTGCAATTGGCTGACCTGTTGTAATGATTCGGTGAACCACTAATGAAATTTCGTGTGACACATAGGGTTTTAACATCGCTGTACTTCACAATAAGTGTTCGGTACATGTCGTGGGAAAATGTCTTTGAAACGATTGTTGAAATACTGTGTACTTCAGTTTGTTTAACTTTCCCCCAAGTATGTTGTTTGGTTTATGAGACGACGGCGTTGTATATCAATTATTAATCATATTTTGCAATGAAATCAGCGCCAATTTTGGGCGTAGATACCACTGTAGTTTTCGACGAAGACCAAGGTCAACATTAAGTAGTTCTTTCCATACGTTTTTATAACTGTTATTCGCAACGTGAAGAATGCGAGGATTATCATTGTGTTTGCTTCATATGCATACATACATATGTTTTAGGATAGATTGATTATGTTGAACCAGAGTATATTAGAAACGATCAATTCTCTCTCCGATCCATTACGTACAGGCGGCGTCCGATCGATTGCCATCTGGCGCCTGCGTTGATGACAGCGATGTTAGTGTTTCGCTGTTGAAGATTTTCCAAGTGCATGGTTTTTACTGTTGTACGCAGTTCCACCAGGATTCTTGTGGTAATTACAAAGATTGTTGTTGCAGTTATTCTTGCTTATGTAATTGTTTATCGACCATAAGTTTCGTCGCGTTCTTGGTTATACTTATTTTTAGGTTAATATTTTATTGCTGCTGTTCCGCTTATATTTCTGAAAGCGTATCGTAGTGGTCCTGTGATATCGCGTCTACATTGTTGTACATCACGTCGGAACTGCTGCTTTTTTCACTATTTGTATTTGAATATGTGCATTTTCATTTAAAATACAGCATGATTCTTTTTATTACAAGAGAACTTTTAAAATAAGTTAACAATACCAATGCTTGTTTGTCGGGCGGGAGGTAGAAATCGAAGTAATGCCAAGCACCAGCTAAAGTCCTGTTCAGTCCTTTCCTTCAGCAGGCACATCGTTGGTTGCGAATACAGATCGTGCTATGCTGCCAAATTGTTAAAAGATTGGGCGCGATTTTTATATCTGCTTTCGCCGTGGATGCCTGTCCGCCACTATTTTGTTATCGAATAGCTTTTATGAATGTTGTTTTTTCTAATGGCTATTTTTCCCAGAAAGTTAAAAACGGAAACAAAGCCGAACAGGACTTGACAATTAAGGTCCGTCCTGGCCATATAATAAGTATCATTAATAGTACAACATCCAAACTGTTTCAATGTCAAAATTTGATGTGCTGCTACTCATTTTTACTACAACCCCCATTCCGTAAAAAATTCAATTATTTTCGATAATTTTAATAGTGTAATTTTAATATTCAGAACTTAAAATCTATTATTAAAAAATGCAACAAATAAAAATACAACTATCGACAATTCTCTCCATTTAAAACCAAATTTAAAATGAAAATCAATTATAAAAATATACTGGGTAGGAGTTAAGAAAGAGGTACGTACCATACGGAGTGCGCAAACAAGCTGTAACGTCTACAACTCAAATTTGACGATATGAATTCGTGTCACCATCTGAAACTTGTCACAATTCGTAAAAATGATTAGAATTGTGTTGTATTTTTGTTTAATTTTGCTTTACCCAGAATGAGGAGCACGCCTGCAGTGAGCACTGAACTTGCTTTAAACTTTTTTAACCATTCGCTGCAAACGGCTCCTCGGATGTCCCATGGAACGATACATTTCGAAAAATTTTCGATTTATAGTTCCATCTCAGACGCAGGTCGTGGCTGTAAGAAAGCGGTACAACAAAGATAAGTCATGCTCAACACATATTTAGTTTTATGTGAACACAGTTATAAACTGTGCTATGTGACCCACCTTTCTGTCAAAAATATATAACGTTCAAACGCCAACAGGACGCGATTATTTAAGCGCCTAGCGCATATGGCCTGAAATATTTGAGAATAGTTTTTAGTGACAGGTTGGAATGCACCTTCAATTTGTAATGTTCTTATAGTGGTGGTGGTGAATGACTCTATCGTAAGCTCCTACTTTCTGTTGCAATAACAAAACAAAAAACAATTTGAATGGAAAGAATTGAATCGATTTACAAACTAAATAAAGCAAAATCTGCGACAATTGCTATTACGTATCTATAGTAATTGTATGGGAAAAAATAATAATTATTACGGACTTTTTAAATCGTGTTTTGTTCGCGTCCTTCGCCATCATCCTGAAGTAATTGCGTTGGCGGTGTACGATTGGCACTCCAATGGCAACTGGGACAAAATTCCAATGATAATTTGCCACCAGTAATGTGCAGGCATATACCAGTGCTGCTACTGACGAGGTTACAGTTGTTGCTGCTGCTATTTGTAGTTGTAGAATCTTTCACATAGCTATGATCTTCATTAATGTCGAGTGTGCCAACATGGTCTGTAACGGCGGTGGCGGTAACGCTAACCGAGACATTCGACGATGACGTCTGTGGTTGTGGTGACGATGACTGAGGATCGCAGAACTCGAAACAATTCTCCTTTAAAAGTTCACTCCAGGTATTATCATATGCTGTGGTTGGTTCAAAATCTGTGAAAAAATCATCAAAAAAATTACTCGCTGAACTCATGGACGCATTATGCGAATAGGGTTGCTGTTCGGCTACGCTACCATTCTCCGAGCTCTCAAAGTTGATTGACATCGCCTCTGGATCATAACTGCTGCTTCTACTGCGGCTGCACCGATAGTCCGAACGAATTGAACCCTCCGGCGAAGTACAAGTGGTACCAAACGGTGAACTACGAAAGTTGAGTGCACTAACCAAAGCACTAATCTCTGCATGATTAGACAAAATATTTTTAAAATACTGCTTCTCTTTTTCCAAGCGTTGTGCGGTCTTATACTGTTTTTTCAATGCCTTTATAAGTGTACGATTTGTGTTGCGGGCCTCCTCAAGTTCCTTTTCTATAGACTCCAAATATGCTTTTTTTTTGCGTCGATTTTCCCGTGCCAACAGTGCGTTTCTATTATAGACATTGGGATCTGGTCTTCTGGTAGGCAAACGCTCGGTTCCATTTCTCTTACGTTTGGGTTTGGATACGTCAACTGCTGCGTTATTCTGTTCCTCTCCTTGGACAGCTCTATTTTCGATGCTTACGTCAGAGTCGCTATCTGATGTGTCCACGTCAATATCGCTTTGTTGCAAAAATTTTCTGATCTCCTCCATGGTGAAATGGTTGTTTAAGATTTGTAAGCAGTAAAATGATTGATATTACTTTGTCACGCTTAAATCCGCTCTCGTTTACTTTACCTTGCTGTAAATATTTAATTTAAACAATTTAATCAAAATTTTCTGCAAATTTCCCATGAGTTGCGAAATTCGTTACGCGCCCTAAACGTTTATGTGTTTATTGGGACCAATTGTCATAAATGAGAAATTTTTTTACGTTCATACACGTGAAACGAATGGAATGGAACACAGAAAATAAAATATATATATATATATATATATATATATATATATATATATATATATATATATATATATATATATATATATATATATATATATATATATATATTCTCTCTCTCTCTCTCTCTCTCTCTCTCTCTCTCTCTCTCTCTCTCTCTCTCTCTCTCTCTCTCTCTCTCTCTCTCTCTCTCTCTCTCTCTCTCTCTCTCTCTCTCTCTCTCTCTCTCTCTCTCTCTCTCTCTCTCTCTCTCTCTCTCTCTCTCTCTCTCTCTCTCTCTCTCTCTCTCTCTCTCTCTCTCTCTCTCTCTCTCTCTCTCTCTCTCTCTCTCTCTCTCTCTCTCTCTCTCTCTCTCTCTCTCTCTCTCTCTCTCTCTCTCTCTATATATATATATATATATATATATATATATATATATATATATATATATATATATATATATATATATATATATATAAAAGCGTACTAGCTATATATCAAAATAAATAAATATATATATATATATATATATATATATATATATATATATATATATATATATATATATATATATATATATATATATATATATATATATATATATATATATATATATATATATATATATATATATATATATATATATATATATATATATATATATATATATATATATATATATATATATATATATATATATATATATATATATATATATATATATATATATATATATATATATATATATATATATATAACTTTCTCACGACTTACCGATACATAAGAAAATACGAAACGGCAAGATATGATATAGGCGGAATATAGTGCAGGTCACGACATCACAATTATAATAAATCCATTTTGAGTAGCCCTGGAGAATATTTCAAGAGGTGGACAGCCCAATTGCAAAAACGTTACCACAATAATATTATAAATTAGCAGAAAAAAATAGATGAGAGTGAGCGCCTTTGCTTTAAAAAAATACGAGTCAACCTATTAACATAATGTGCACATTTGCATTTAAAATTTAAATGCGAAATTTAAATTTTGTTTGTTTTCATTTTGCTTTTGCTTTGGTTTTTTATTGCAAAAAATTCTGATAAATTTATCGGCTCGCCGAACTCGGCGATACGGTTAAAGGCTTAATAAGAGTCGTGACATTGAAAACTAGCATATCGCCTGAAAAATATGAGCGGTAAAGTTAAAGGCAAGTCATAAAAACGGCCCTATTACTAATAATATTATAAAGAGGTAAAGTTTGTGTGGTTGTAGGGGGTAATCTCTGGATCTACTGAATCGATTTTGAAAAATCTTTTACCAATAGAAAGCCACGTTATTTGTGAATAAGATAGGCTATAATATATGACGATATACACATTAAATTTACGCGATTTTAGTATTTATTTCATTTTTATTTAAATTTTTATTTTAATAAATTAGTAGTAGGTTCCCGCGACGTTGTACGCGGCCCTCCCCTTTCCCCTGCCACTTCTTCCCCCTTCCCAACCTTCCAAATGCTACTCTTCCTCCAATCCTCCTACACCTTCTTGTCTCATCCACCCCTTCTCCAATCACCACATGCGCTGCCCCAGTTCCTCTGCCCCTTTCCCTTGCTCTCCTTACTTTCCAAAGAAAAACCCAAGCCCCCATTTATTAATCGCGATTCTTTTTTTATATCGGCAAAACCTTCGCTGTTCCTAAAAGCATATACACACCAATTTTCACGGCGAATGGTTGGAAGGTGCATCTGCCTATAACGGACATACAAATATAAAGATATATATATATAGGCATGTACTTACGTATTACGTCTTATTGTTTTCATAAAAAGTTCTGCAAAAATAACGTCAGTATGCCTAAATGAAAATCACAACTATCTACACATACATCCCAGACAAGAGCGGCTATAGTACGCCAAATAGGAGAGACTTCCTCTAAACATGCACTGTGCCTTGCGAGTGAAAGAGAATACAGATCGCAAACGCATAACCATAGGCAGAATAATTCAGAAATACGTGATAGGGAGTCTAGCAACGAACATTCGCAGCGGCTTGCAAGCCAAAGAGCAATTACCTCAGCAAGACGTGCTAGGGAGACTAGCACCGAAAGGACTCAGCGACTAGCTAACCATAGGCAGAATAAGTCGGAAATACGTGATAGGAAGTCTAGCACCGAACGTTCGCAGCGGCTTGCCGGCCAAAGAGCAATTACCTCAGCAAGACGTGCTAGGGAGACTAGCACTGAAAGGTATCAGAGACTGGCTAACCATAGGCAGAATAAGTCGGAAATACGTGATAGGGAGTCTAGCACCGAACGTTCGCAGCGGCTTGCCGGCCAAAGAGCAATTACCTCAGCAAGACGTGCTAGGGAGACTAGCACTGAAAGGTATCAGAGACTGGCTAACCATAGGCAGAATATGTCGTGATGGGAGTCTAATACCGAACATTCGCTATGGGAAGGAGTGGTAGGGGGAAGGAGTTATTGGGGAAGGAGAGGTAGGAGGAAGGAGTCATAGGAGGAAGGAGTGGTAGGGGAATGGGGGAAGGAAATGGTAAGTGTTGGGAAACTCTTAGAAGGGAAAGAGGGGCAGGGGGAAGAGGGGTAGAGGAATGGGAGGTAGGGTAAGGGATTATAGGTAACGAGGGGTAATGGCAGGGGGAATGGTAGGGGGAATGGCAGCAGCGCGCTGGGTACCATTTAAGATAGAGGGATGAAATGTTGTATACTTGAACTGCTGAACGACAATATATTTTGGTACCAAATAATAATATTACATCTAATATATTATACAGAGAAGTTTTGGACAATTAAAATAAACATAATTTATTCAATCATAATCATTTCATTCACTCATTTGAAACCCGGTAATATAGACAAATTGTAAGGAGTTGCAATCCTTCCCCCTGTCCCTCCTTCTCCATGCCTCCTTACCCAACTACCCATTCCCCAACTCCTTCCAATTAGGCTATTATATAATATATTGTCGTTCAGGAGTTCCAATCGGAGATAAGCCAACATATAACTGCCCATGGGAAAAACACTGCTTTCTCAGATCAATGCCCACCAGTGAGAATGTTTGACCCTTAGACTTAATAATAGTGAGGGCAAAAGAGATCTTGACGGTATATATATATATATATATATATATATATATATATATATATATATATATATATATATATATATATATATATATATATATATATATATATATATATATATATATATAGAGAGAGAGAGAGAGAGAGAGAGAGAGAGAGATATATATATATATATATATATATATATATATATATATATATATATATATATATATATATATATATAAATAAATATGTTTTTATTTATATATATCAAAAGGTCAAGCGTCTGACCGAAGGTTTCAAGGAGATTCTTTCTGCAAGGACAATAATGGAAGTCTGGTTACAGATGCACAGAAGCCACTTCTCTAATCTACTTGGGGGCGATGAAGAGATGAAGAATAACAGAGCAGAAGGCTCCGATGAGTTGCCAGCTGAGTTATTCAAGACCGTTGGCGATGAGGCGGTAAGGCGTATGCACCAACTCTTTTGCAAAACATGGTCCGATGAGTGCATGCCCACCGATTTGAATCTCAGTATTCTTTGTCCTATCTTCAGGAAAGGAGACCCCGCTGTCTGCACGATCTTCCATAAGGAAGTGATGCTACTCTCATATGATGATGACATAGACATCATAGGCATCAACGAACGGCGAGTAAGCAGGGCGTTCTCGGAGATTGAGAAACAGTCACGTCTCATGGGCCTAGCGGTGAACGAGGACAAGTCGAAGTACTTGGTGTCCACTCGCAGACCATCAGCGCGTCTTGGACGATCTGTGAGTATGGAGAATTTCAACTACAATGTTGTAGAAGACCTCGTCTATCTGTTAACAGAAATTACCAGCGACAACAATGTTAGCCGAGAGATCAGACGAAGAATCACGCTTGCTAATCGCTGCTACTTTGGGCTCAGCAAGCAAATTAGAATTAGAGCCCTCTCTCGAACTACAAAGATAAAAATCTATAAGACACTGATAATCCCGGTCCTGCTATAGCGCAAAACCATGGACACTGACATCAAGAGATACAGCGTCTTTAGGAGTGTTCGAGAGAAAGATTCTACGTAGGATTTTTTTGTCCCCTTAGAGTTGGCGTCGAGTTTAGGACCCGTATGAACCATGAGCTGTATGATGAGGTTGACATAGTCCAGCGCATTAAAGTCCAGTGGCTGCACTGGGCTGGTCACCTCATTCGGATGAACCCCGAAGCTCCAGCACTAAAGGTTTACGACGGAAACCTGAACTTGATTGGTGGACCGCGTCAGAGAGGACGTCTGAGCTTAAGATGGCAAGATCAGGTCTATGATGACCTGAAGAAGCTCCGGATTGCCAGCGACTGGCTCCGGTGCTTGACCGATAGACGGTTGTAGAGCTATCTAAGTAAGTAAGTAAGTAAGACAATTGTGAACTATTCCCTAAAGCAAAGATAAGCTGAGAACGTGGGAAGAGGTTGGTTCCACATATCTACGTACCTCCCCAACGTTTGCTATGCCCAAACTAGAAAGTAAAGTGAAGTTTAAAAGAGAATCACCTCTATTCTTTACATCCGGAGTGCGCCATACGGTGTGACGAGGGGCTGCTTTCTCGCCCTTTTTCCGTCGTCAACATTTGCAGTTCTGCGGATGGTGCCCCCATAACGATATGGGGGAAATATGGAAATGGAAAATATGGAAAATACCTAGTGAAACCTGCGCGCTTACACCTCAGTATTCTTCCACGGAACGAACTGAGATCATAGCATGGTCAGAAGTGCCAAGACCTTGTTCCCCGACGCTGTCCAATGTTCTTGGACTATATCGACGGAGGCTTCTCCCAGTGTTAGAAGGAGCTCCACCGAAGCAAGCTTGATATTATGCAAAATTTATCTGAAGGACCTGCATGACTGATGTCCGCTTTCGTTGTTACCGTCGAGCACTGGCGTGTGATTGCCATCTGCTCATCAACTTTACTCGCATAGTTACTGCATGTAGCCTGCATTGTAGATTTCTGCGCAAAATGATTTCGGCTCTCTACGACCTATGTCGGTTTTCTCCTCTCCTCACGGGTTAGGTCGCAGCTGTTGTGGAGTCGAGCTCTTATCTTCATAGCCGCCTTGTATTGGGCCTTCGCCTTCATGCCCTCCTTAGTACGTTTTGTCGCGACCTTGCAAGAGGTCCTGGGCAGGGGATTTAATAAGATTTTCTTCGGCCTCCTTCACGTTTAAGCTGCTGTTTGACTCGCAGTCTAAATCTGCATCGAAACCAACATTGCGCCACAGCTTGGTTGTTTTTGTTATTATTGGCAGTCGTGGTGCAACTGTCGTGACTTATTTCAATCACACCAAAGGTGTGATCACTGGTAACACGCGGAGGTAATTTTTCTCCACAGTGCCTGCCGGTGTCTTGACTCCCACCGACGTTTGGGCTGACATCCCAGACCGAATTTCGTCTTTCTTCCTCCATCTTAATGTTTTCTTTGGGGGAGTAACCGTTCGCGTTTTAAGCTTGCCACCTGGCACTTCTGACCATGCTATGATCTCAGTTCGTTCCATGGAAGAATACTGAGGTGTAAGCGCGCAAGTTTCACTAGGTATTTTCCATTTATTCCGAGGTTAATACAGTGCCCATTTCCCAAAAGTTATCCTCGTGGAGGGTTCAGTAAAGGGTTTTGTCAGCCAAATAATTAAATTAATATATAACGAATTTTTGTTAGAATGTTAGGCAGCATGGTAGACAGAGCTATCAAGTCTTCAAATGGTTACTGATATTAATGTAGAATTCATACAATATCAACATTATTAATTGGATTCATATTTTTTCAATAAGACGCTCAATTGTCTTGAGAATAAATGAAGTAAGACTCAGTCTATTACCCTACTTTCTTCATTCTGCAGAATTCGCGCTTGGACTGACGTGTAAGTTTGTTGTATTCAGTTTGATATGACGTGTATTCATCCCAACTATCGAATCTCTTCGCTTGATTAAATAGCTTCCTGACCGTTAGTCGCAAAGCGGCTAACTTATCGGTCCACCATGGAACTTCCGTTTTATGGGGACTGCTCAGGCTCAGTAGAATCTCGCTTAGCTGGTCAGAAGCCTGATACAGCACACAAGTAGATGCCACGAGCTAGTTGTACGATTGACAGTTTGTTTTCCTAGGAAGATACAAGTATAAGAGGATACCAGATAGGGATCTTCGTGTAAAACGCATCTTCTAGCTAGAGTGAGGCCTAGAACGTCTTGTCTAACTGCTATGGAAAAAGTAAATATGCAACGATATCTAGCTGAGATTTCATTAGTTAATTTAAAAGGTACTCACCTCTTCTGTTGGTTTCATTGCTGCGCTAGACGATGTGATGTACGTTCGCACCACTGTCAACAATGATCTTCCAGTTTTTGGTGCGGTAGTGTTCCACTAGCAGCTGCAAATCAATTAGTTGCATGTTTTCTACATCCCATGGAAAGTAGTCCTTGGCAAGGACAATTTGCTAAGTGCCTACTCCTGTGGAGATTTCCACCAACACAACTATTAAATTCTTAGAAATGAGTAGCCACCACCATCATTAAGAAGTAACACACAGTTCTGTGAGCCTGTATTACACCCACAACATGGCCAACAAATGAAGAAAAAAAGACAAGGTAGTTACCCACGTTATCCACTCTAACGAGCACCTAGGTTCATGTTCTCGCATTTTGTCATTATTGGTGTTGTCCGATATCGTGGACAATATTCTAAAAGGCATAACCTTCCTGGTGAGGAGAAGCGAAGTTCGTGTGCGGTAGTTGCGAGATTATTCTGAAGAACCCAATAGAGGGCGACGGGAGAATGGAAATCAATACCAACGAGCAATGAACAGAGTAGTCGCTCCTTAAAATAGATCCCTTTTGCATTTGCATACCTTGATTCAACATGTAAACGTATTGCCAAGTTGACGAACCTCACAATTTCGATAACAAACCAGAACAAAAGAAAAAAGAAAACAAACAAAATTGAAATTTGTTATTAAAATTTGGAATGCATATTATATACATGGAGTGGCTGGTTTTTTTTTTTTTTTTTTTTTTGTATTGCGGTGGCGCTCAGTCTCATCCAATTTGTTCTTCTAATTTATACATTTTATGCGTTTACATTTGTCCAAATGAATAAACTCTCCACCTGTTCAGCATGTAGCACCTCACCGATAAATAAGACAAAAGTAACGATAACAGACAAAAACGTAACGATAATATACAAAAGTGTCCGATAACAGACCAAAATCGACTTATACTGCAGGGCTACTCGAAATGGATTTATTACAATAGTGAAGTCGTGAAATACATTACTCAATATTATTCCCCCAATAGCATATCTTGCCAACACGTATTCTGTAATGTATTTCTAAGTCACAAAAATTGCCCTTAGAACATGCAAACGAAAACAACATATCCATTGAATTTTAAACGAAAAGTTTCTAGATATCTAGTAGAGTACAAAGCAAACTCCCAACTTGCCCTGCAGTGCTACTATGTTGTATTGAAAATGACTCAATTTAGGAAATTTTTTTAAAAATTGTTGTTAAATTTTATATTTATGTAGGTATATACTCATACACAAGTAAAAGTTAATTAATCTAGAAAATTGAATGTGGTGCGTTGCCTTAAAAAATAAAGATTTAGTCTAAAAAAAAGTAAGGTTGCTGTGTTATTCGATGCGCATGTGTGTAAAGGGTACGGAGGCGGAATATATGTATGTCGTTGAAACATCGTAATAATAAAGAAGCGTAGTTTGAATATTTTACAGTCAACAAATAATTCCAAGTGTGAAAAGTATGCAAGTTTCGGTCAACCAAAAGCTAAAATTTTTATTTATTTTTATTTGGATTGAGCTGTATATGAAAAACGAGCATAGATAAACTCAGTATGTTCGTCAAACAAGTTGCATTTAAGAACCGTACTATTTGTATCGACTAGTGACTTGATGAGTATCGAATAAAAAGTAAATTGTCAATCGATATGCATAATTATACATATCGTGCGGTACGCATCGCTAATTTAAAGTCAAAGAAATTTTTGTGGAATGTGAATTGCAACTAATATAATTTCGGTATAAAACTACATCGAAAAAAAAAACAAAATGACTTCGATGCAGTTTGTTTTACAACCGCTACCTGGAACGGATGAGCAATTTATTGATAGGTAAGCTTCTAGTTTAACAATCTAACTACCACAGAGAGTATATAAAGTTATGGAAAATTTTAGAACTCTTTTTTTTTTCTTCGGCTATCTCAACCACTTCTCAAAGCACATTTTTTTTTATGAAAAGAAGAGCAAAAGAGCAACGCACTTTTGTATGCATCTGATTAGTATTTTGGCCAGAAATTATATATGTATAAGCGATATTTCTTTATGCACATATATATGTAGGATCATGTATATATATATATATATATATATATATATATATATATATATATATATATATATATATATATATATATATATATATATATATATATATATATATATATATATATATATATATATATATATATATATATATATATATATATATATATATATATATATATATATATATATATATATATATATATATATATATATATATATATATATATATATATATATATATATATATATATATACATATTTATATATACTTATATACATATCTATGTGTATATATATATTTATATATATATATACCTATATATATATATGTATATATATATATATATATATATATATATATATATATATATATATATATATATATATACAAGCGTGTATATATATACATGCGTGTATATATAAACATATCTATATGCAATCGCATCGAAGAATGTATTGTACATGTGTTCATGCATACATAAATTCACTTGTGGTTCCCGTGAACAGGGTTAGGTTATGAAAAGGAATGTTGGGACGTTTCCACCATCCATTATACTAAAATGACTCATACTCATACTTTCAACAAAGCCGCAAATATCTGTAGGCCGGTAAATTAAAACATATAATGTAAACATCAATTGTTATATGCGGTGGAGGGGCAAATGTGCATCACGAAACAGTACAGCAAATAAATGTTTCGTCGATGTTTTATATTCGTTATTGTATAAGTATATTTTCTTACAGAATACGAGAAGTATCGGATAAGGTCAATAAATTTGGATTTGGCACACATCGCATATTTGAGCAATTGAAAATTCCAGTCAAAGAGATTGTAATTGGACCAAATCACATTGGGGTTTTGTTGGAGGATGGCAAGGCGTTCCGAGTAGCTTTTTCCATCAACTCTGAAAGACTTGACTTAAGCAAATCAGACACTACAAAAAGGTTTGTGTATTACGAAAGATTAAAAATCTATATATTATATTATATTATTTTTTTTATTTATTTTTTTTTTTTTAGTTCTCAAAATAGCAATGTTACCGCTGCTGCGAATACACAAAAAAATAGTGCACCATCTTCTTCCCGACCCATGGCTCGGTCGAGGGCACGTCTCATGCGGACTAATACTCGTTCAGGGTCAGGTGGACAAGGTTCCGGTTCGCGTAGCACAGGAGTAATTATCGGTGGAACATCGTCCAGCCGCCCGCTTGTAACTGTACCGGCCACATATGTACCGGAAGAACTCATATCACAGGCCGAAGTTGTACTACAAGGCAAAAGCCGAAATTTAATTATTAGAGAACTGCAGGTAATATGACATGCCATTAAATAAATAATAATATAATAACTACACATGTTTTCGAAACTTCTTTTTTTTGCAGCGAACTAATCTTGATGTCAATCTTGCTGTCAACAATTTGCTCTCACGCGATGACGAAGAGGCTGAAGATACAGAAGAGGGCGGCGACAATTATGTACCCGAAGATTTGATATCATTGCTTGATAATGGCTTTCATGGCGAAAATAACAGCGTTATTATTGATCCATCTGATGGCCTTTTTTCTGAGGAAATTTTTAGCAATTACTCAAGCATTCGCAAGTGAGTTAAAAGTCTTAAATCAGTAGATCGTTGATATTAATTCATATAGATCGTCCTTCTCTCATTATAGCTTACTCTTTGATCGCATTCGTAGTGAACGAAACCAAGCTAATGCTAACAGTTCCGAAAACCAATCGAACAGGCCGTCTACAGCATCTACCAGTGTTCTAACGGGTACTAGTAGTTTATCCGCGCAAATCTCTTCGGTTAGTGACAGAGAAGCTTTTAGTCGCTGGCGAGATAGACAATATTATGGTCCACGACGTTGGATAAATAAGGAGGAGTACACATGGGAAAAAGAAGCTGGTATGATATTACTTCCTACTAAAATAAATTCAATGAACATATTTTTAATTTGTTCACGCGCACTTAGATTAGAAGCAGATCTCGATCTAAAGTGATTTTAAGCAAACACAAAATCAAAATGTACAATTTTTAATGTTTTTGAGTTATCTATTTAAAAGAATTACCCGACCTAATTCATTCTGTTCCCATACGACAATCTTTCATTTATTATTATTATTTTTTTTTTTTAATATTTCTCAAAAAAAAAGTTTTAAAGCAATGTAAATTTTTATAAATTTGATCTGACTACTTTCTAAGCAAGTGTTAAGAGTATTTAACCCCTTGTACTATCAATACATGAACCATCATCGTTTACAATATTTTAAATTAATTACCAAAGAGATGGTTCGGTGTCAGAAGCTTTAAAATAATAATCATGTTCAGTGATGAAGCGTATTTCTCTCAATTGTTTTCAATCTATACTTAAAATAATGAACCTATTTGAAAAATACGTTCATTTGAAAAAATTGGGCGGTGCCGCACATACAAGATGAAGAACAAACGCGTCATATCTCAGCAACTAATTGACGGATCGTTTTAAAAATCATATAGTAAATTGCTATTGAGCAAAGGAAGTTTTACGGCTATATATCATTTGGAAAAAATACTACACCCCATATAAGAGAAAAACCAAATTTATACATTGCACATTAAGTGTAGTTTGAGTTATATTTAATAATCAAAATTGATATTTGGATGGCCTTATATATGGAAATGTTTTATTTAAAATCAGATTGACTAGCGGATCTACCCTTGTCCGTTCATACATAAATTCTTTCCAAGAGTTTGGTTTCCAGCAATTGAAATCAAAATGAATGTTACCAACTAGGGCCGCCGCCTATTAGTCGTTTTGACCTTATGTACCTACCAAATTTTTCGTTTCGTTACTAGAACACGTATAAAATGATAATTTATTTGGTACTTTATTTGAGCGGGAAGTTAAAATTGCCGAAAATGAGTCAAAATGTTTTTTAAGTACACATATACTCATTAATCTCTACAAAACTATAAAAATAATTACAATAAGATTTTATACATAAATATGGTAATAATTGTAAGATTACATCTCATCACATTTACTCCAATAAATTTTTATCGATATGCAGGGTATAATATAGTCGGTATCACGGTTATAATTATTACATGTTTACTTTTAGATTCGAAAAAGAAGGAACCTTCAACTCTTCCGTCACCAATTTGGATATCTGAGGAACTTCAACCATGGCCGGAAAAAAATTCCTCGTTTCGCTTTAAAAAAATAGCTGCTTTATATTCAGAATTTATTGCCCTCGCCGAAAATGGAGAACTACATCAATGGCGCTGGTCAGATATTGAGCCATACAAATCAGAGGTGAGTTAATATAATCTTTTGTACTATATCATAATAACCTGTTATTAAAAAGTTATGAATACTTATACACAGTAATACCAAAAAATAAAAGTAACCTAGTGTAAATTGGAGTGTACAATATATCATTTAAGAAAAAACATTTAATAGCCTTATATTTTGATATAAGTAGTAGAAAAATTTTGTTGGGACACTTCACTCAATTACACTGCCCTGCAAATTTTAATTTTCTGGATGCGAATAAGATAGGACCTAGTGTATCCGAATGGATTTTTCATGTTGAACACGAATCTGTTTCCAAAAACTTTCCATCACGTAACGTTTTCGAGAAAATATGGGGTTGAAACACCTAAAAACAGCGTTTTTGGCAGTTTTGAAAAATAGTGGTGTAAAATCCTAAGGTGATATAAACTTCGCTATTATCAGAAATTAAAGGCTGAAACAAGCCCTTTTAAATAAACCCTATGACAATTTAATCGCATGCGATTTATTACATCGTAACGGTTTTGGAGAATTTAATAGAAAATAATTAATTTTTGTATATATGGAATGGCGTTTCAATGAAAATATGTTGAGTTTTGAACGAACGGGTTATTCAAGTTTTTGCAGTTTTTTATTTATATTGAAATGCCAAGTCTCATTTGTGTTAACTAATTTCGAGTCCTTAAATTCTTTTCATAAATTTTTAAAGCGAATAGATGCACTCGCTATATCTCAGCCAAGCAAAGGGTTTTAAAAATTTAATAATAGGTGGTGTGGTTTTTATTGTACTCACGGGTTTTTTCCTGGATTTAGCGTAAAGTGAAAATTTGGTCACTGGTTTTCTAATCGAAGATCTTGTTCTTGATGTGTGCTATAAGCTCGACAATTTCTTATTAGTAACCGATTCGTTTCACGGGCTGCCTCTATTTGATTTAGGGATTTAGATTTAGACGATTTAGCGTAGAGTGAAAATTTGGTCACTGGTTGACCTCTTTGGTCAGAAGCTACACTGATACAGGCCTCTCAGTTCATCCGTGTATATCTCCAACCATTTACACAGTACGCAGGGCAGAATGTTGTATCCTATTGAAAAGATACTTATTCCCCCTAGTTCGCGCAAACTGCAGGTTCTCCTTTCTTGATCTTTTGATGAAATTTTCGATATTCATTTCTATCACATAACACCTCAACATCCAGAATTTCACGCCTTTCTTGGTCCTTTTTTTTTGCGTTTGAAAATGCGTTTCTCCTCTCCGCTTCTCACGATATCGCTCTCTAACAGATAGCTTTGCGCCTGACTGCAGAGTTCTTTTGTAAGCGGCGGCTTTCTCTCGTCATACCAAGGTCTCATCAGAGATCCAAAAATTTCTTTGGCAGCAGTATCCGTGGAGTGGGAGATATGTCTTCACTGCTCACTTATTTCTTCAGAAGCCGGAGAGGACTCCCGGAACAGTTGGAAGAGTTTGGGTGAAAAGGCGGTCTGTTGTGACTGCAGCTTTCGGAGAGTGTAGCGAGGTTCAGAATGCACCAAGCTGAGCCTGGTGCGTACCTTGGCTGACACAATGTAGTGGTCCGAGTCGATGTTGAGACCTCGTACCGTTCGCACATCCAACACGCTTGATGCGTGCCTTCCGTCGATCACAAAATAATCAAGTTGGTTGCGTGTATTTTGATCGGGACTAGCCTCTTTCCATTGCTGGAAGTAATGTCGTGAAGGCTTAATTTTCCGACTGTTGGGCTAAAGATTCATTCCTTCCCAACTTTTACACCGTACGGTCAATAAAGAATATCCCGACAAATTATGGGTATTGGCAAATCCTGAAACACGAGTATTGTTGTTGCATTTTCCCATACTAAAGTTCGCCATTGTCTAGTAGAGAATCGATAATCGAGAGAGTGCAAAATAAAATACAAATCTTATAAGAACATAAAATAGAAGAACGATTTTGTTCGGCTGGTTTATCTTGAAAAAAAAAATACGTGTTTTTAAGGATCGTACTATGGGCGTTGCATCTAAAATGTATACCCTTGATCTGTGTACATATCGAAAGAATCGAAAAGTCCAAGTTTAAACTCTCCAAGATCTTGTTATTCAAACGTGCATATGGTTGGACGGACGGAAATGGCTAGATCGATGCTGGATGCTGAATTCAGCATCCAGCATCGATCTAGCCATACGTTTATGGGGCTTCCACGCATCCTTCTGCCTGTTAATGGGATTAAGGGTGATGGATAATTTTGTAGCTTATAAAGTAGAACGAATTAAAATTTAAAGAAATTTTGGATCGAGAGAGGTTTGAATTCAGGTCGTCTGGAATGTTAGGCATCACTCTAGACAGTTGCGCTATCGAGTACTCAAATGCCTACTTATACAATATCAATATTGTTAATTGGATTCACCTTTTGTTTGTAGTAGTTGACCAATTTAAAAACAATTATTATTTTAACATTAAAAATTTCTTTAATCCAAATAAGTTCGATACAACTAAAAAAATACAAGTGTTTTTGTATGGGAGTTAAACCTTTGATAAATCGCTCAATTTTAAGCTTGTGTTACTTTTGATTATAAAAAGTTTCCATACCCACTCTAAAAGTCCAAAAGCGAAAGTGTTTGGAGGCGTTCTATATTTTATAGTCTCTCGAGGTCTCGTTGGTCAAACATATGAAGGACGTGCGGACAGACGGACACGGTTAGATCGACTTTCGATGCTGATCAAGAATATGATATATTTTAGATAAGCAATAGTGACAAGGCACCACCCTGGGGTGCTCACTGTTACAGCTTTCTATATCCAGATGTTTACTCGTGAATTCCTCGTAAGATTGACTGGCGGCCTGTCATGTAATATACCATTTCTTCATATTTCTTTGATATATTTTAAAAGGACTTCGTCACTGACCGTGGAAAAGGCCTTGACATATTTATAGTCACTAGTATGGTGCGTTCATATGAGCGCTTTTGGTTTAGACTGGTAGTGCACACAACTTTGACGTAGTGCTGCTTCCGCTACCTAACCCATGTTGATGTAGGGCAAATATGATAGGCAGTATGAGCGCCTCTATCATCTTGACAGCAGGTGAAAGTATCGTGATGTGGTTCCTTGTTTGTTTGGTTTAGCGGGTTTGAAAACAGGTATAATTTTCCTAACATTTCACATGTATTTCATGACCAAGGATATCAAACCAAAACTGTGGTCACATTTTAGAGAACTTGTTACATTGTTTAACAAACTAGTTCGCCATGCAGTAAATCACTTTAGTTCAAGCACTAAAGCATACAATAGAATGTATTGTATGCTTAGTTGTTCTAGTAAAGTAAGAGAGAGAACCCTAGTGAAAATTGATTGTTTTCCGCAATATTAATATAATAATAAAAATATCAAATACTATATTTTTCAGGTGGATAATATTTATCATCCAAAGACACTGAGCTTAAATATTACGGATAAAGTTGAATATATCTCAGCAAACTTCATACGGTGTTCCGTAGTAACAGAAGGCAATCGCTTAGCTACATGGATGGACGAACAACTAGGACACTTGGGAACCAAGCTGGAACATGCTGCTATCGCTTTCAGTGAATTCGTACTGGACCCTATCAAATCCATAAATGTTTGTTCACTATATACAGCCGTTAGAACGGAAAACTGTAATGTATATTGGTGGGGTGTGTTACCGTTTGACCAAAGGCGCTATTTGTGGGACAAGTTTCGCACCAAAACAAAAAAACCTTTTAAATCGGAATCTTCAGATATAACCGTCGGTACTCAGGTCGTAATGAAGAAGTGTCCAATATACCAAATTGGATCTATTGGATTTACTTGTACCAATGGTGTACCTAAAGTTGGGCAACTTCTAAACTCTGTTTGGGATTTTACAGACGTATGTCGTTTTAAAATTCTCAATGTTGGTGCAACTTTAACTGTTCCCGAAAAAACTCAATCCTCCGCTGGCAGCAGCACAAGTGCACATTCTACTGAAAAAGACATGAAACCAACGGTTGTGCAGAGTAGTGCAAACACTTGCAAACCAGTGGCTATTAGCACCACAAGTAAAGAATCGAATGATCGAATAGATATGCCACCTCCACCGTCACCAGCATCAAGCACATGCAGCGATACAGGTAGCGTTACTTCGCACAAAAGAACTAAACGAATCGCAACAAAGGATGATAGTAGCACTAGCCAAGAGGCTAAAAAGGATGAAGAACTCTGGCAGCTAAAAGATGTTGTATTTGTAGAAGACAAAATCGGACCAATCGGAAAGGTACTAAAAGTTGATGGAGATTTCGTTGCAGTGCGGTTTCCTATTTCGAACTCAAATTCGGCTAATAAAGATGAAGGCAAAGATGATGATTGGCAACAATGCCGTTTGCTTCGCCGTGAAGATGTTCAAGTATTCAAAACGGCTATGACGTCACGAGGTCCAGATTGGTTACAAAAAGTTCCGAAGAAGATAAATATAAGCCACGGTACAGACACGACAAGTTTTCAGCTACTCACAATGGCAGTAGATACACGAGGTATTCATGTCATTAAAAAAGTAGGCACCAAGCTGCACTATAGTCTCTATAATTTGTACAACAGCAAACAAGAGCAGAATTGTCAATTTCCAACTGATTGTGCATCTTTTATGGGTGCATCCGTCTCGACAATTGCAATGAACTGCAATAACGATTGCAACGGAAACAGTAGCACAATTATCCTGCGTGATGGAAATGGTGCTCTTTATCCTTTGGCCAAGGATTGCCTTGGTTCGATTAAGGATCCGCAATGGTTTGATTTACCACCTGTGAAATCGGTGACAATGACAACAGTATCTCTGGCACCGCCACCTTCTTCCTGTATTAACCTTAAGTCTAAGGTTTGCATCACAGCGCTGCTGTTTGAACCTCAAAAGTTAATGCCTTATATATTAAGATGTGATGTCAAGAATTGTTTTGCCGTTTTGAGTCATCTTGAGAAGGACGATAAAAACGATATTACATCAATAATTCAGGAACGATGCGATGGGAGCCGTAATATATTCCACGCATGTGTAGTCATGTGTGCACCAACTTCAAATAAGGACTCTACGGAGCCTAATACACATTTCGGCAGTGAAAAAAAAGGATCGATATCAAACTTGACTTTACCACGAACTTCTTCGTCATCATCAACATACGGCAGTGCATTTAGCGGAACCACAAACAATAGTTCGGAAAGTTCTACTTTTGCTACAGTATCGGCAGGTATAAATTCGTCTGGTTCTCTGAACAGAGAGAGTCGTATTACATTACGGGATATGATGCACCGCTTGATAAACAATGATCAACCAGAACAACCGAGTCAGCAATCGGCTCCGATGAATGCAACTGATGATCATGCTTATATTCCCGTAGCTTGGCAAATGGATTCGACAAACAATGCAAACAATGTTGGAGGCTCCAATGTTATGGAGGGCCCTGAAGATGACATCTCTAAAATTATAGCAGCAAATTCAGCATCTTCTTCAGCTTTGGGCAGATGCGGTAACAGCAACTATGATCCAGGACAAAGACGTGAACATGCCACATTAATATTGCAACAAATGTGTGTAAGCGCTGCACTTCGCCCATATCTACTTCAGTTACTTAGCGCTAAGGACGCTCAAGGTCAAACGCCCTTCATGTTGTCTGTTAACTGTCGTGCATATGAAGCTGGTATCATACTGCTGAATGCCATACTAACATTATCGGAACATGATGCAAGCATAAAAGATTCAATGATCTTCCCCGTTGGATCCCCGCCTGATCAGTCACCTCTACATGTCGTTTGCTACAATGATACGTGCTCTTTTACTTGGACTGGTGCCGATCACATCAATCAAAATATTTTTGAGTGCAAAACATGTGGACTAACAGGCTCACTTTGTTGTTGCACCGAATGTGCGCTTGTATGTCACAAGGGACATGATTGTAAACTAAAACGCACATCACCGACGGCTTACTGCGATTGCTGGGAGAAGTGCAAGTGCAAAGCTCTAATTGCTGGCAACCTGAACAAACGTTTTGCCTTGCTATGCAAGCTGGCATCTAATACAGATTTGGTAACTAAGTTCAACTCTAAAGGAGAATCGATACTTCTTTTTCTCATACAAACAGTTGGTCGACAGACTGTAGAGCAACGACAGTATCGTTTTAGCGTACGGGTGCGAAGCGTCAGCAACAGCGCTGGTGGAACTGGCGCATCAACAAGCACAAATCGCAAAACAAACGCCAATGAGTTGGAAAGCGATATGCCAGAACATGACTTGGAACCGCCAAAGTTTGCAAGAAGAGCACTTGAACGGCTGTTAGTCGATTGGCGTGCTGTGCGCGCAATGATTATGACAGGCGCCGAAAAGTATGACAGTGTGCCGCAACAGCAACCAAACACGGCATCTGATGGATCGAATACCGAGACTTACAACATCTATTTACAGTCACAACATGGCTCGACGCTCCTTGATAAGTTTACACACAACTTGTTCGTAAAATGTTCCGGTGACCATTTGGATACCTTGCTGCTTACTCTTGTACGTGAAATGCAGAATGACACTATTCCTGGTCGTATTAAAGATGCTGAGGAAGTGGTCCGACGTTTCGTGCGCTCTGTTGCGCGTGTGTTCGTTATATTTAATTTGGAAAAACAGCCAAATCCTGAGCGACGCAAATCACACTTAGGCTGCAATAAACATATACAAAGTTGTATAAAGGTGTTCACAACTCTACACAAAATATCAATAGAAGAACTTTGTGAGGTGTCAGAAGCTCTTATAACTCCAGTGCGGCTAGGGGTTGTTCGTCCGACGGCCCCTTTCACAATGTCTTCGTCAAATCTTGATGTTAGTAAAAGTCATGAAAGTTTTGTCTTACAATCTCAACAATAAAACTTCTTTACTTTTAGAATTCTGACGATTTGTTTAGTGTAGAACCACTAGCACCTACCTCGGCTGCAGAATCAAATCTTGAACCAACAACTACGCATGAAACGGGTCACAATCAGAATGTAGGATTTCCTATTCAGCAGAATTATGCAATGGAAGGAGTAGTTGATCGTAAGTATAAAACTTTTTTTCCTTAATCTTAAATTTAAGCCTAAATTTTGTTTATAGCAATACGCGACATATCAGAGTCGGACGAAACTCCAGCAAGAGAGAGCAGTACGCATGGACAAGAAGACGACATAATTGAAAATGCACGTAATGATGACGGTTTGCAGGACGATGAGAGCGATAATGATTTTACATTCAACGATGCCGAAACAGAATCCGACTCAGATGACAACCAAAGCAATCAGGATGCTCAGCGTAGCGTACAGACAGGCGCTACTGTTGGATCCGAAACTGGTAATTGAATTGAAAAGATCTGTGAATTCACAAAAAGTGATTAGTACGGCAAAAGTGGGGAGAAAGATGTTCTAACTGATATGCTCTAATCATATGCAGTGCCGATGACTTTTTGAATTCACCAACTTCCCGCATTTTTTCTCCACGACTTCTGAAAGATCTCACCTTCTGTTCTATTTGGTTTATCTGTCTTATCCAAATTAAATTGTGTTGAGCAAGTTATTTCAAATTAATTGCGCAAGATTTTCTCGCGCGCTAATCTCAGGAACTACTAGTCCGATTTGAAAAATACTTTCAGTGTTAGATTGCTCATTTATCGAGGAAGGCTATAGGCTATATATATTATCACGCTAAGACCAATAGGAGCGGAGCACCTATATTAATATAAATCTAAAATCTATATGTGTATGTATGGGAAAGGTTGGGAGGACCACACAATTTCACATAAGCGCTAGCAAGCGAACTAGATGTTCAACTCTAGATGTCGCACCAGCTGGTCATGAGCTAAAGAGGTCAATGATCATGAGTTGGTGTTTTTAAAATTTTATTAATATTTTATTATATGTATTTAAATTTATCTTCTATATATATAAAAATAGAAGTATGTATATATGTTCATTATAACCTCCGTGGGTGATCCTGTGAAGATTCGTGGCGATTTGATAAACATAAATTTTTTTTTAGATTTTTCTAATTTTAATAGAGTTGGAGGTAGAGTAAAGGAGCCTGTGGAAGGTGGATGGAGTGTCAGGGGAAAGAGGGCCGCGTACAAAGTCGTGGGGACCATATAATATCTAATATTTGTTAATATGGTTTTATTATTTTGGTTATTTATCCAATTCAAATTGCTTGTAGATATTGGAGTTCTGTTTTTGGAAGATGAATCTGGTGATTCATCACCTCAAGAAGAAGATGCTTCTGAGGACGGTGATTCGGATGAACATTCGGATGAGTTCAATTTCAACGATCAACAACTTGAGCGTCGAAATACCAATCCAAGTTCCCGCAACGATCTAGCACCACAAACAATGCAATGGGCTATAAGGAACCGTGACACAAACCGATCATCTCTTCGAGTGCCTGCCGGTTCAAACCTGGTTTATATTGATCCAATGGCCCTACGTCGTTCGACTGTTCCTACAACTACAGCAGTGTCCGCCCCACCTCCGGAGCAGCACACAATGGCAACAACTGCAAGCAACTTAGCACGTGCATTTGGCATAATTATACGACAAATTTCAGAACTCCTGAGCAATTTATCTTACAATGTTGCCAACGAGGTTGAAACGTCACTAAAGATAACTTGCGACGAAGCACTAAATGTTCAGGTTTGTACTCATATTGAGAATGGCTGAGCATACAGTCAATGATGGCTATTTTCTATATTGCAGTCGTTCGTTGAAAAGCGTCTTAAACCAACGTGGGATTGGATGTTTTCAGTAATGGATGGTACTGAAGCACAATTGAAATTTGGTGCATATTTGACAAATTACACCGACCCGACACACCCACTCCATCCACTAAATTTGACAACTCAAGGAAATGCAAATCCAGCAAACAATTCTGCGACAGCATCTTCGTCCTCAGTGGGTATAAATGTGCTTGGTAAATACAAAAACATGAATCAATTGTTTGATAGAAATACAAAAATAACTGGCTGTTTTCTTATCATTCAAGGTTCGACTTCTCGACGCGATTTCTTTACATATTGTTTATCGCTCATGAGAGCGCACACTTCAGAACATCGGGATGCGTTGCCCGTTTTAGATATAACGGCGTTACGTCACATTGCTTATGTACTCGATGCTTTCATCTTTTACATGAGAAATGATGCCCATTTTTACGATAGAAATGATACTACATTGACCAGCAGCAATATATTGAACAGTGGTGAAAACGACGACACCGATGAGGAGCTTTCAAATCTTGATGATACTTTTGTAGATGATCATATAACGTCGACGGCTTTGCCGCCTGGATCAATCGGTTCTCGCAGACACACTTTTTTCACGCGTTCAGATTCCACTCTTAGTTTGGGTTGTTTGGCGCCAGAGGGATTCGATATGCCTTTGGACGTTTCTATGCCATTAGCAGATAAGCCGCATCTACTTCAACCCAATTCGAAACGTCAAGATTTGTTCGCAAATCTTCCACTGATTGGAAACGATACAGACTACTTATCCGAAAATAGTGGCAAATTAGCCCAAAGTGAAGGTTATGTACCGCCCACAAAATTAGGATTTTCGAATTTTTTAACGCCTTCTGAGGACATCAGCGCAGAACCTACTTCCTTATCGCAGCAGCCTTCAACATCGATGGCTGCATTAACACATTCAACTGCAACAATAGCTGCAAAGCGGGATATTGATTCCTTACACGTAGGTAGAAAATTGACAAGGAGCCTTGATAAGTCGGATGGTTCAGATCCAAACGTATATGTTCAATTGAAAAAGAAACAGTGCCTAGATGAATCTAAAAAGCAAAGAGATGGTAAGTAATTATGTGCCCATATATTCAAACTATTTTTTAAAGAAGCTTTGTTTGCCGATTTAGATAACATTAGCCTCAAATCGGACCAAGTTCAACCGATGGAAACAGATGACCATCAGATAGTAGATGAAAGCAGTTTACAACGGACTGATGTTCTCTTAGTAACGCGACCAGAAGTGATAATTGCACCAACTAAGAGTCAGCAACGTTCGGTTGATACTGAAGTAGGCGCCCAAAGTTCGACATCGGCCGTTCGCAGCGTAATTGTACGTGCCGGTACTTCTTCAAAAAAAACGGATGGAAACGAGATGTCAATTGAACACAAAACACCTTTCTTACCATTGGATAGCGCTGATACTGATAATCTTGAACGTGGCAAATGTAGTGGAGAAAGCCGCCTTAAATCGACGCCACAAATTTTCATATTCCCCATGCGAGGGTCGTACTTTCAAAAGTCCTATTCAGTTGATTTGCCTTCGTGGAACTTTCTGTTGAGTCGTTGGAAATTGGCGCTCGATCTCTTCGGTCGCGTTTTTATGGATGATGTTGGCATGGAACAGGGTTCTGTCCTCCCAGAATTGCGTGGGTTTCCTGTTAAGGAACTGCGATTTCGGCGTCACATGGAGAAATTGCGCAATGGCCAACAGCGTGATTTAATACTGTGCAAATTGGAGCGTAATCGCGATAATTTAATAATACAGACTTTTAAGGAGTTAAACGCACAGTTTGGAAACCAAAATAGACGCCTTCAGCCTCCTTTGACATTTAACCGTGTCAAGGTTACTTTCAAGGATGAACCTGGTGAGGGATCCGGAGTTGCACGCAGTTTTTACACATCAATATCTGAGGCTTTATTAGCTAGCTCTAAAATGCCAAATCTTGAGTCCGTTCAAGTTGGCAACACAAGCAGCAAGTACGGTGTCCCGTTTTCAAGTATATTGCGCAATAGAGGCGGTTCTGGCAGTTCTGGGCGTGACCCGCCAAATTTACAACGGCGTGGTACTGGTAGTAAAATACTGTGGCGAACTGCTCGCGAACGAAAAGCCCTGAACTATGATGCTAGGCCTTACACACCTTTGTCCGCCACTGCAGGTAAGAAATCACTTCATATTAAGCTGTATTGAGTTTATCATTTTTCCTCTTAGATAACTCTGGTACTGAAAGTGCTAATGATCATTTGTCTGTACATTTGCAACAACTGGGCGAACGGCTCTACCCAAAGGTAAGCAATGACGATAGTAGATTGTTGTAGAAGTGGTAATTTCTTTAAAGTAGGATTGATAATGAACATATTCTCCATGAAGATCAATTTTGCATGCGAAAATCATTTTTGTCAGCCTGAAGATGGTATTTAGAAAATAGGAGTTTTGAAGGCTTCAAACGCCACTTCTGACGTTGACATGTTCTTTTTATTCTTCACGTTTCAGATGACCCCTTCAATGTCATGAGTTGTTAAATAATCGATTGTTTTAGTTGCTCTGTGTGACCGTGCATTGGCTTGGTGAAGACTGATCCAACATAGCCGGTTTTTTTTTTCTTATTTATTTGAAGACTTCTAGCACACAAATGGTTGTGTACCATACAAAATCTCCCGTTCTGCATTTCACTAGCGACACGATGGCAGCATGTCCAGTTTTTCCGAAGAATAGCAGACCATTTGCTCAAAATGCTTGGAACAACTTTCGATGGGGTTAGCTCGCATTGAAAGACAAATATAGTCAACTGCCGCTTACTTTCGTGCTCATATATATATTAATAGGGTAATGGTTTTTTTGTGACGTCTGTTTCACTCACATTTATCTATTAATTTTGTCGAAAAATATACGATATGAAAAGTATTCACAGATGTGCACAATAATATACGAAATTGTCGCTAGATTTCGGTCGATTGAGTCGACCACCTGAAAACATAATAGTATGTATAGATCCACGATTCGTGAATGCGGTCGTACTTTTTTAAACATTTGTTTACACTAATCGACACAAACTATTTTTTGAACGAATTTCCTATTATGTATAATCCAATGCGAACAAATTTTATTGACTATTAGAAGTTCATGCAGTATTGAATGGATTCCAGTGTCTAGTAGAATAAATGCCTACCGCTACCTCAATCTCACGATAAGTCACAAGATCACATCATATCACGCTCAGCAACATAACAGCTGACTTTCACGGTGGCTCGGGGTGGTGGTTCATCATTAAATGTCGGAGCAAGTTGATCGGCACAATTTGATTAATCCACGTAGACAGTCGTAGTAAATCTTTACACAGAAATATGCACGACTTACGAGTTCATAATTCCATTTTTTGTCGTAGTTGAATATTTCAATTTACTGTACAAAAGACAAATGACACTTGTATGAGAAAACTTTTGGAGGACTTTTACCGCTAAATATTTTCAACTTTCCGATTTTAAATCAAATATGATTAGACAACCCCGGTTTGACCACGTCTAATTGTTTCGTACGCAACAAAATTATAGCTAATTAGAACAATCTTGAAAAGGACACAATTTGGCCGCGCAAAAGCAACGTGGCGTTGGTCCATACTATAATCAATACACAGGATAATCTTGTGGATTCAACCATAGGCAGTTGCACCAAATAGAGTTTGATGAAAATAAACAAGAATAATATGCTAGCTTAGCATGATACCAAAGCTTAAATACTTTCGTATTTGTAGCGAAAGTAGTTCATAACTATTAACTGCAATATCAAAATATCTTTCTGTAGTATAGTATATAGGTTTTTTCATCTGCGAGAACGGTTTGGAATTACTTCGATTTTCATTGCGTTTGAAAGCTTAGATTTTATCATTAATATGATATCGTTCAAATTACCACCCTGGCTGGACTTTTTCCTTTTGCCCCAATTTTCGATTACAGTTTCGCTCGTCCTCGTCCGACGAGGCAATTACGCCTCAGTCCAGAATCATCACCAAACATTTTTTTGCGGATGTAATGGAGTCGCCAATATCTCTTGCAGATTCTCCTCAACCCAGATGAGACAATTTTGCTTGTTTAGATAGCCAGAAATGGATACATCGTTTTGATATCTGGCTGAAATGCGGTACTTACGCTTCTTTTGTTCCCATGTTTATAGAGTATCCATATTGATATGACACGATCATTTTTTGGGGTAGCTCCTATACAAACCTACCGCCCAATTTTGTTTTTTATACCATGAAACCAAAGTGAAGAGGTATAGTAAGTTTGTGCGCATGTATGTACAAAGCAGAAGGAGGCATCGTACCATCTATACTCTATATGGATCTATGAAATAACAGATCTCAGGAAGAATAATAAAGACTTCAAACTTTGACATTTAGATTCTTCTTGGCCATACGCAGACCCTTATTATTTACTTTTGTGGATGCCATTTTCGTAGTCGTGAATATACGGTTGCTCTATTCTTTTTTATTTTTTATAGTTATACTAGCTGGTACCCGGCGTGTTTCTGCCTCTCCTTCCCTCTGCCACCCCTTTCCCTGTCCACCCCTCTTCATGCCGCCTTACCATACTAACCATTATCCTACCCATCTTCTCCAGCCACCTTTAACCTGTACCCATACCCATTCCAAGGCCATTTTCCTAACCCCTTACTTTACCTCCCCTCTTCCCTGCCCCCTTCGAACCCATTGACATGTATACAACATTTCATCCCTCTATCTTATGGCGTTGCTGCCATTTCCCCCGCCTCTCCCACCACTACCCATCCATCCCAATGTCCCCTTACCCTACCTCTCATTCTCCTACCCTTCATCCCTCTGCCCCATTTCCCTACCATCCCTTCCGCTACCTCCCATTCCCCCTTCCACCTCTTTCTCTTCAGGCTCTTTCCCTTCAACCTTTTCTCCAACACTCCCCTTTCCCTACCCTCTACGATCCCATATACAACATTTCATCCCTCCATCTTAAATTTTTTTGAGTTAGCAACACTCGGGGGCATTCATCGAATTGATCATTCTCAAATCCCCATGAACACACACACACAAATTTTCATCAAAATTGGCCCAGCCGTTTAGGAAGAGTTCAGTCACGTACATACGTACAGAAGATTTTTATATATAAAGATATAGAAATCCACCACCCACTATACAGCTGCTATATGATTTGAAATCCGTGTCAAGTCTCTTAAGTGTATAGTCTGAACAATATAATAATCTTAAAGGTAATTTTCAGATATACAATAAAGTGTTATATATCGCATGTTCTTGATCTGCTTCGCGAGACGAGTCCTTTCGCAATGATTTTCTGTTGGAGAGTCATTTAGAGTACATATACAATAAATTTAGCCAATATACCAATACAAAAATTAACGACATTGTTAAAGAAATCCGCCAGGAATTGAAAAAGTCGTTCCTAGTTTAGCTAGTTTATTATATTTAGTGTAACCTGCTATATTTCTATGGCTTGGCTAAGACGGTTTTTTAGAGTAATATTAAATATTTATTTTTTTTAGATATATTCAATAAATCCCGCCAACGCTCCAAAAATTACGGGTATGCTTCTGGAAATCGCGACGCCACAACTACTTTCAATTCTTTCTTCTGATGAAACAATGAGGCAAAAAGTGAACGAAGCTCTGGAAATCATAACATTCAAACAAAAATCGGATTCGACAAATCAACCAAAGAAAAGTTCATCGGTTGTTTTACTCGAACCTGTGGAAGATGACAACGAACCGCTTTTCTATTCACCTGGAAAACGTGGTTTTTATACACCACGACAAGGTTTTGCATCATTCGAACGCATTAACGCATTTAGAAATATTGGCAGGTGAGTAAGATATCATTTGTAAACATTTTATGATTCTTCAATTTATTTTGCTATTTCAGACTCATAGGACTTTGCTTGCTGCAGAACGAACTCTTGCCACTGTTTCTGCAAAGACACGTTCTCAAGTACATACTTGGCCGAAAAATTAAGTTTCATGATCTTGCGTTCTTTGATCCTGATTTGTATGAATCGTTTAGACAAATGATACAGAGATTCTTGCAAACTGAAGAGGGTGAAGAGAGTATAAATCGCATGGAGCTGTCTTTTATGTATGTATTAAATTAAAGTTTTAAATTTTAACATTTAATTACTTATTTTCTTTTTATTTAGTATTGACCTTACGAAAGAAGAAGGAGGTGGCAGTCGGGAGCTTATTACAGGGGGTCGTGATATTCCCGTTACACCAAGTAATCTATTTGAGTATATAAGACGTTATACTGAGTATAGACTGATAAAATCACAAGAGAAAGCCTTAGAGGTAAATACATTATAAATGGTTGTTACTTCAACATATTCATTGAAAGAACAGAATTAATTAAAAATTTATATTTATAATATTCATATTTTCATTTAGGCTATAAAAGACGGAGTTTTCGACGTTTTACCAGACAACTGTATGAATAATTTAACTTCTGAAGATTTACGATTGCTCCTAAACGGAGTTGGTGACATCAACGTTTCTACACTAATTTCGTATACAGCATTTAACGACGAGTCTAGCGAGGGTCCTGATAAACTGCTCAAGTTCAAACGATGGTTTTGGAGTATCGTTGAGAAAATGAACACACTCGAGCGGCAAGACTTGGTATGTATTACAAAATGTAAACTGTCTAAAAATATTAAAATGGTCTTGAAACGTACATTCAGAAAATGTTAAAACATGCAAAAGTCGGATTACCCCTAAATATAGGAGGTTGAATATACCCATCCCAGAGGTTTTGGGGCACATAGCGAACTTGCAAACTTAATTGTCAAAGCAAGCATTTTTTGACGTGTTAATGAAATATGTAGTTTGTTTGTTTGTGTGTGTACGTTTGTTTGAATCCTTTGGATAACATAATTTTTTTAATACACGCTTTAAGTACAAAAAAAAAAGTAAGAAACTTTTGTTCCTCCAAAAAAAAATTTTCAAAATAGCGGAGTTTGGTAAGAAAAATCCAAAGAAACTTGTATTTTAATTTACTGGCAAAACGTATTTATATTTTTTTACATGTGATATGTCATTGGAATGATCGTCCAAATACATTTTAAACAAAAGCTTAGTTGGTATAGCATAATCTTCGCTCAAAAAGATATAGGTAAAAGTTTTGCGGTGGCGGGACCCAAACCTAGCTCAACAAACCCTTAGGCAGGATGCCTTCTCACAATTCGATTACCTCGAAACGGAACGAAACGAAATCAGAGATCTGCAATGCATCAGCAAATCGCTCTTGTGAGCTACTCACGAAAATTGAGTGACAAGCATGTCGAGTAGAAACGAAGAGTTACCATTCATGAGTTGCTCACGTTAAATCGTGAATCAGCTTGACATTAGCATACAATGAAGAGTGTGAAAAAGCTATTCATAGTCAGTTTTTCATATGTAAACTAGTTGAGTGTGTAGGGATTTGTTTCTGTGTGAGCGCGAGTGTGATTTGATTATTGAGTGTTGCATGAAGTTTTAGTGGAATCACAAGCTGAGCGACTCATTCCAGAACTCTGAAACGAATGTTCAAAGACTCCCAGGTAATACGTGGGCAGTCCGTTTGCAAATTAAACTTTTTTGGCAATTTTCAAGTGAATGGCAATCAATCGCACTAATGTGGACTTCTAAAAACGAACCGATCCCCCGCCTACTGATACATGTATATGTGAAATATCAATCAATAAGGCACTACATATATTAAATTTCAAGTTGATATTAACTGTAATTAACAAGTTTTTCATGCAAAAACCTAAAAGTGGTATTTGGGTTTGTATGGGGCTACCCCTAAAAGCAAACGTGACTGTTGATGAATGATGCTGTTAAGAACAAAATAAGATTCCATACCCGATTTAATCTAGATATATGAAAAATTGATTAAAAATAATGCAGTAGTCGTGATAATTTTTTTTAATTAAGAACTAATTTTAAAAATAAATTAATTAATTAAATAGAAAAACAAAAGAAGTGCAAACTTTCCAGCTATGCGGCTTTATGGGGACAAAAATATAAGGACCAAAAGCCGTAGAAGTTGTACCAACAAGATAATTTTTTATTTCGTACGACGGAAAGACTGACCTGGCTAAATAGACTCAGTGTACAGAGTATAAAAATGAGCAACTATATCCAAACAGACAGATTGGAGCGACACCTCTCCTCCAGCTGATCAAGAATATACAAATGTAGTTTGTGTGGTCTCTGATGAATCATGTAGTGCATTACATTCTTTCAAACAAGCTGATTATATATTTTACACAATTTCTGAAAGACATAAAGAACCTTTGCCCTACAACAATTCTCCATTAATACGTTTTTTTTTTCGAATTTATTGAAATTCTACGATTTAATATTGTTGTGCGATATTATACATATCTTTCTATAGTTCTGATACCAAATTTGTAACGAAAGCTTTATAATTTTTCACTTCCATTGTGATTTGGGATTGATTATGTAATTGCGCGTTCATAATTTTGTATGCTATAAAATAAAATTTCTTTTCTAACACCGTATTCGTCTTATGGATTGTCATCTCACACACTTATAGTAATGTCACGCCCACTTTTTGGAGTAGATATTATAAAAACCCGCCACCCACTTTTATGTTTTAAAATACAATTTTCATTTCGTGTGAATGGTATTAGAGCTTCGGTTCAACCGAAGTTAACGTTTTTTTTCTTCTTGTTTTTGTTTTAAAAGTAAAGTATTAAAAAACATAATTTTAAAATTTAATTATTATTGATGAATTATGTTGTGACATTTATATTTCTGTTTACCAAACTTTTATTAATAGGTTTATTTCTGGACTGGATCACCGGCATTGCCTGCATCGGAGGAGGGTTTCCAGCCATTACCATCAGTCACTATAAGACCAGCAGATGATTCCCATTTGCCGACGGCCAACACTTGCATATCGCGGTTGTATATTCCGCTATATTCGAGTAAATCCATATTACGCAGTAAAATGCTTTTGGCTATCAAAGCAAAGAACTTTGGATTTGTTTAAAGAGTAGCCATTTCAGATTTGTCGGGTGATTGACCACATTATTAAAAATAATCACAATGACTCTTTATTTTAATATGCTAACGAATGACAACTTCAAAGCATTATTTAGATGAATTAATATTTTACTTGTTACCGAAACAAATGGAGTTCATATGTATTTCTCATTCCTAATGTTTATTTTTACGTGCATATGATTTTTATTTTTGATTAATGTAGAGTTCCAGTGATACATAAGTCCGAATCAAGACAGACATTATTGTTCGCAAGAACACCACAAAAATCATGGTTAAGAGATGTTTTAAATTAAATTCTAGATATTAAATTTGGGATTGATTGCTCAAAATAATTAAAAACATATATTTGTAGAACATATTGTATTTCTTTTAATGTACGTACGTCTTACGTAGTTAAATGAGCGCAGGAGCAAACATATAAATCAATCGATTCCGAAAATACATTATTCGAGGTAAAACTACACAAATATTAGGAGGAATCTAACGAATTTTATTGGAAGATTAATGTCTTAATTATTATAAAATCATTCATCTTTGCATGATTATACATATATTAAATTAAAATAAAACCATAAATAACTTGTTTTATTTGTCCTTATTGTAATAGGCCAAAATCATGGATACTTTTTCAGTAAGAAAATATGCAACTATGTAAGTTCAAATAACTTGGCTGCTCTCCGGAAAACTACAATTGAGGAAGCGGTGCCAATTAGTTTAACTATCACCATAAACAAAAAAATATGCTTTAGTCGTGAGCTCACGAATATGAAATACCATTTCGCATTTCCTTACATACACATATGCAGGCTCTGCGTACTCTAATGCAATAGTTAACATTAAATAAAAATTTCATTCAATTAAAAAATACAGGTTTTTCTTACAAGTTTTTATAATTGCCTATAATCGCACAGTGGTCGGTCTTGTATGGAATCGGCGGCAAAAATACTTAGAGTGCAGCTATCGAAGTGAAACTTTTGTCATAGGCTTCTATATGTAGTTAGATGACAATATGTCAAAATCGGCAAGATCGGACCACTATATCATATAGCTCCCATATAGCCGAACAATTCGGAATGAACTCTTAGTACACCAAAACTGTTTTGTTTTTCATCCGAATGTAACCAATTTGGTACGTGTCAGTCTTAGGAGCCTCTACGTGTGCTGACCAAATTTCATTCGGATCGGACCACTATATAATATAGCTGTCATATAACCTACCGATTCGGAATGATCCCTAGTGGTCAGTCTTGTATGGAATCGGCGGCCAGAACTACTTACAGCAGAGATATCGAAGTGAAACTTTGGTCGCAGCTTTTTAAAATTGTAATAATAAATCATAGAAAAGGTCATTTTGTTTTTAATTTAAGACATGTTTATTATAAGATACTATAAAGAAAATACAGCTAGTTAATAAAAAAAAATCATTTGTACAAAATAATGAAAATAGAAAACAGAAAATTAATTTAAAAATTACTCTTAACACATCAAAAACAGATTTAAATAATATGTATTTCTTTTTGCTGACCAGTTATAAAAGGATCGGAGCTCAGCAGTGAGCGAATCCGTATTTGTTGAAACGCGTGAAATCTTACGCGTTTGATGGAGTCGATACATTTTAATATCCTTGTTCAAGAGAAACTAAGGGCCGTTTTCATGGCTTGCCTATAACTTTACCGCTCATATTTTTCAGGCGATATGCTAGTTTTCAATGTCACGACCCTTATTAAGCCTATAAACGTAACGGCGAGCCGTTAAATTTATCAGAATTTTTTGCAAAAAAAACCTGATATATCGATCGATAAAAAATCAAAGCAAAATGAAAACAAACAAAATTGAAATTTTGTATTAAAATTTTAAATGCAAACGTGCACGTTGGCTCGTATTTTTCTACAGCGGCGTATTTCACTTAGGGCAATTTTCACGACTTTCCGATATCTTTAGACTTAATTTTTTTCACATTATATTCTAGACTTCAATGTCATATCAGTTATTAAGTCTATAAACGTATTGCCTACTTCGACGAAACAATATACAAATTTCAAAGACTTCAGTTCATAATAAATATATATTTCATCGCGTTACTAAAGCCTATGTTATACACGAAAAATATGATCAATTTTAATAAAACAAGTATGTGGATATCAACGAATTTTTTGTATAATTTGAAAGGCCTATCAATGACATTATGTGTGGAATATGAGATCGTTTCAATTGGCCGCCACGGCATTGCTGGGTGACGTGCATCCAAGAGCTCCAATTTTCGATGACTGGCGCATAGATCAGGATGAATTTGAGCGATGGGACAGGGTTTGACTTTGACTTAAGGAAAAGTCTAACGGGGTAAAATTGGCACGGTTCCGGTGGCTTGTACACGTTGCCTCTGCATGAGATATCCTTGGCCTCAAATCGCTCGTTCGGAATGTCCATTGTGGCACGTAGGCATTTTGCATATTCACAAAGCCATTGAGCCAGAAATAGGCCTCGTCCTTGAATATTCATTTTTTGGTGAAATCGGGGTCCGCTTCCAACTGCTCCAGAACACAGTGTTGCTCGACAATGTAACTTGACATGATGATATGTCTTTAGTGTCTGAAAAAAATAACAGATAAAACAACACCGTAACGTAAACAGAAAAAATTTACCCGTCCCAGTTGCAAAACTCTATACATACAGTTAATTATATGTCATGATACTATAGTGCATAGTAATAATATACGAGAATGAAGAACAGAAGCGTAACACTAGGTGTAATGTCCCAGAAGCGAGGATACCTTGATTGAACGCATCCATAGATCCACAGTGCTCAATTGGGTCGGACGGGAAAGGCAGTTGAGCAAGTAAGTAGTGTTGTGTGGCGATTGACCACACACAGAACTGCAATCATTAGTGCTAGTCCCGATACGTTCCCTGTAACACTCGAGCATGTTGCTCCATCCGGATCTTAATTGTGCTAAGAAGAGGGAGAAATTATTCACTTTCATCAAAAGTTGGTGGTCTGCTACCAAGAACAATATTGTCTCTTAGAGATTGACTTCAACCGCATATTTGTGCAGTTGAGCCCAACCGGATACATAAATGCACTCCTCTATATGGTCTTGAGGTTCTAATCATGATATACATCTGATGACATCTCGGATGCGAGTAGAAACATCTCTCGTGAGGGTGCCATGATTGGGATGATTACTACTACACCCATCTAATAAGAACTGTTGCGAGAGCATTACTGAGATAAGGAGTCCAGATAGGAGCAGCATAATTTAGGGCAGATCGTCCAATAGCTTTATAGGTGGTAATTGTCTCTGTGTCCGGTCTACCGGCGTAGATGGGCACTCAACAATACTTCCGGAAAACCACCATACCTGCAGTAAATTACTACTGCATTTTAAGAGAAAAAAAAATCTATAAACAAATTTTACATATACCGCAAACAAAAACAAATGCATTGAACTAATCAGGGACCGTAACGGTTACAATTTTTATATATAAAAATTATGAATTAAGAATTATTTATTGATTTTTTTCATTTAAATTGGCAAATAATTTTTGACTAAAAAGATAAAATTATGAAATAATCATTAAATTGCAATTTTTATATAAGAATCGCAAAATAACTCTTATTTTTTCAACTTATATAATACAAATTTATAATAAAAGTTATTTGGCAACTTTTATTTTAAAAGTCAAAAATAAAAGTTATTTTGTGATTTTTCTTTTTAAAGTTGAAAATAAAAATCAATTTTGAATATCTTTTGAACCAGCGTATACTTCTAAAGTTGACATACATAAATAATCTTTGCCTCAATACCTTTCCATTGGTATATTACATTTCCTTAAAGGATCAATATTAATATCCCACAAACTTGCATCGATTCAAGGCAAGTGTTTAGAGGTTTACAAATTTATAAAACAGTAACAAGGCAAGTAGTGCATATTTCTGTACATTTATTTATTTAATTTCAGGAACAATAGTTTTTTCATTGATTCAGATGAAAAATTACACCTCAGGTCTGACAGAACTAATTTTAGCGCCGAAAATGCTCTTTCTACAGAAACTTGCGTTGCAGGAATGCAATGCAGTACCTTCACCAATTGATATAGCCGAGGATAGATGCATTTTTTTTCTTCCCAATACTTCATTATATCCTCATTTAAATCAATTTATTTCATTCATTGCCAATTTTATTTATTTTCAATGATATAATTTTCCCTTGTAAAAACTTTAAAAGGTTTTCCTTAAGTAAATCATATTTTTTTTTGCAACGTAATTCATTACATTGCGTGATGTTATGGGGTTCATTTCCTTTTTAAAAGGTACTGAGTCCAGGAGACTGAAGGCAACTTCTCTTCCGTGACCAATTGCACACACACGCTTCTTGCACTTCACATTTACTTAAGGCAATTGAAATTTTTTTTTCTCCACGGGCTCAATAGCATCAAGTTGCTGTTCTACCTCGTTTTTATATATTTCTATATGAGAATCCTGCAAGTGTCGTCTTAAGTTTGTGAAGTAGGTTCCTTCAAAGGAACGCTTACAAATCTTGCAATTGGACAATCGTCCGATTCAAAAGTAAAAAAATTACGCACAACTAAATCTCGTTTACGACCCATCGCGATCAAAACTCTATTAAACTAATGAAGCTAGCAAAAATAAGACGAGTGATGCGTGATATTCACATACAGTATGCCTTTGGAAAACGGACACATTTCAATTAAAGTAAATCAAATAAATATATATTTTAAGTAATATTCTATTATATATAATAGAATTACCGTTTGTTTCCAAAATCCTAAATCATAATTTTTGTTAGAATATTGCCTTTACCTTAGGGGAGCTGATAAGCGCAGTTTTTGTTGTAAGCTATGTTAAGTCTGTTTCGCATCAATAAAAAACAAGAACAACACACATGCAAGAGTGGGTAAAGAGAAATAATAATAAAGATACTTTACTGTTTTATAAATTTGTAAATCTCTAAGCACTTGACTTGAATTGATGCAAGTTTGTAGGATCCTTATTGATCCTTTAAGGACATGTAATATACCAATGGAAAGGTATTGAGACAAATGTATGTTATGTTTTTTGAAATACACCGCTTGGTTCAAAAGATATTCAAAATTGATTTTTATTTTCACCTTTAAAAATAAAAATAAAAATAACAAAATAACTTTTATTTTTGACTTTTAAAATTAAAGTTGCCAAATAATTTTTATTATCAATTTTTATTATAAAAGCTGAAGAATAAGAGTTATTTTGCAATTCTTATATAAAAATTGTAATTTTATGATTAATTCATAATTTTATCTTTTTAGTTTCCAGGATACTGTATCCTGTAAGGTTTTCCGGTTCATCTAGACAATTTTTTTCAGGATTGATTTTTTTTTTAAACTCATAACTCTTATTTGCGGTCCCTGAAACTAATACATATCTCTTATGCTATTTTTTTATGCTATTCGCTTTCCAATAATTTACCGCTGCTTCTGCAGCTGCCTGCAGTTGTCGTACAGTGTGCCTTGATCAACAACATTCCCGACTCCGTGAAATAACCCAGGGGAGTCTTCACCAACCTTCTCGCCATCTTCAAATTCCAACACAGCTAGCTTGGACACAGGTCGTCGTAGGACGCCGGTACTTGTCTTAACTTCTGCGGGACGTGCTACCCCATCTTCGCCGTAATGTAACTCTATCACTCGGCCACGTCGCTATCCACTTCGAGCCACATTTTCATCGCAAATCATTACCAAACATCCAGTAGATATCGGCTTCGTCGGTATGCACCATTTTCCGGGCCGAGTCATTATTTATTTATTTATGATGGGACATATGAAAGTGCGACCTAAAAGGTCTACTGTTAGTCCTACTGAGTTAGATGACCTGCTCTAAGCCTATATGTTGAATGAATCTTAGTACTTTCCTAGGATCTAGACTTCTCAGTTGCTCCTTTCTAATAAAGTGATTATCTAGCACTTGCAGTCTGCTTCTAGCTACAGCTTCACATTCACCAAGAATGGGAAGAGGGGTCTCCTCTTCACGGTCACAGAATCTGCATTCGGGTGAGTTATGTATCCCCAAAACACATAAATGTTTCTTTAGTCTACAGTGGCGTGATAGTAGTCCTGTTAGCATTCTTAATTGGTTCCCACCTAGTTGGAGCATAGTTTTCGATCTGCTCGGGTTGTATTCCCCTAGAAGTAACTTTGCTTGTCTTAGTCCTTAACTTGTAGCCTAGTGTTGTTCTTTTCCTATATCCTTCTCCTTGCTCAGGTCCTATCAGTAGCGTTGCCGCTCCTTTTCTAGCGAACTTGTCCGTTTGTTCATTACCCGCAATATTGTTATGACCAGGCACCCACAGCAGAGATACTCTGTTGTGTTCACCTAGTTTTTCCAATAGACCATTTTCTTGCTTTTAACGCTGCCTGGCTATCTGAGAGAATAGCGATATCACAGTTGTGATAACCTCTATCTAGGTTGAATTGTGCACATCTAATTATGGCGCACATCTCTGCTTGGAAGAAACTGGTGTATTTTCCCAGCGACTCCCAGTAGTCCTAGAGCCTACTACTCCTAGGCCTGTACACTCTTCTGTCAAGGATCCATCCGTATACCACTTGATGGTGTGTGGTTTTAAAGCGTATGCATTCTAAGACGTCCACGATTTTTTGTCGGACCATTTAATGATAAAGTTCCGATCAAATATGTTCCTCCGTGCCATTTCGTCTCGACGAAAAGTCGAGCGCCCTAGTGGCTGTCACCTGGCTTGGTCTTTCTCCCCACACGACTATGCCACATAGTAGCATTGGCTTCACTACCATTTTATAGAGCCAGTGCATGTTCTTCGGGTTGCACCCCAAAGATTTTCCGGCCAGTTTCCTGCACACAAGTATTGCGTATGTGCATTTCCTTATGGTCTCTTCCATGTATGCTTTCCATATAAGCTTACTGTCTAGCGTTACCCCCTGATATTTAACCTTATTGATAAGATCTACTGGTACCCCTCCGAGCTTGATCTCTTTTAGTCTAGGAAGCTTTTGCTTCCTAGTGAATGGTGCAATGGTCGTTTTGGCAGGGTTAATGTTAAGTCCTACCATAACGCACCAATCTTGTGTGATTTTGAGTCCTCTGTTGATTATTTCACAGAGTGTCTCTTCAAACTTCCCACTTGCTATTTTGACTATATCATCTGCATACCCTTGGCATCTTATCCCATTTTCGGGTAGTCTGCATAGAAGTCTGTCTACGACTAGGCTCCATAGAAGGGGAGACAGTACTCCCCCCTGTTGGCAACCCTTTACTGTTTGTACCCTAATGCTGGTACCATTCACTCCAATCTCAGCTGTTCTTGTAGTGTATCCAATTCACTATGATTGGGTCTACTCCCCTATCTACTAGTGCATTACATATTGTTGCATGGCTTGTATTGTCAAACGCTCCCTCAATGTCCAGAAAGGCTCATAAGGTGATCTCCTTCATTTCAAGGGATGCCTTTATTGCTCCCGTCAGGTTCAACAGTGCGGTGTCAGTAGACTTTCCCGCCCTGTATGCAAGTTGGTCTCAGTGTAACGGTCTCCGATGCAATACTGTTCCACGAATGTGCTTCTCTATCCCTTTCTCCATTGTTTTTAACAAAAACGATGTTAAACTGATAGGTCTGAATTTGGTAGGGTTGCATCCTTTTTCCCTAACTTAGGGATAAAGACAACCCTGGCCCTTCTCCAAGATGTTGGGATATGACCCAGTGCCAGGCTACTGGTCATGATCTTCTGCAGTTTTGGGAGTAATTCTGTTGCCCCGTTCTGTAGTAGTGCTGGAAATATTCCATCTACTCCCGGTGATTTGAAGTCTTTAGAGGTAGATATAGTCCACCTTAGTTATTCCTCACTTATCACAGACTTGGCAAATAGTATATTAGTTCTTACATTAGTTCTTACATGCGACTCCTCTTGCAGGAGTATACCACATGAACCACCTAGGAAATGGGTATCCAGGAGTAGCTGAATTCTTTTTTCTTCACTTTCCGTATAGGAGTTACGGAGTGAGATATTCGCGTCAGTCTGTGTCTTAGAAAAGGCCCGAATTATTCGGGCTATAGACGCAGATTTGACGATCCCTTCGAAGAAAGCTCTATAGTTTCTGCGCTTGGCTTTCCTTATTTCTTTATTATAGCTTGTGAGCTCTATGGTATACACCTCCCATACGTTCACGCCTATCTTGGGCATGCGCTCTCAAATGACTGAATGATTTCTACATTCAAATCGTTTACTGCCTGTTTAAGCTCCAGGGAGTGTCTAACGACTCTGCCTCCTTGCCTACCTATGGCATCCGCTAATTGTGATGCATACTTCCCCCATTCAGTTTTCCTGTGTTTTCTTTTTATTTCTCGGATCGCTCCCTGTCCTATAATCTCGAATCTAATTATTCTATGCTCAGACATTGATGGCTCCTGTGACACATCCTTTGTTAGTAAAGGTTAGACTATTGCCTACAACGAATTCTAGGAGACACTTACCCCTATTGATGGTGTCCGTGCTTCCCCAAGCCTCATTGTGTGCATTTGCGTCACAGCCTACCAGAAGAGGTATTCCACGTCTGTTGCAGAATTGCACGAGGCGTTCTATATCCTCCGGAGGTAATGTGTTCTCTCCTGCGCAGTATGCTGAAGCAATGACTGCTTGCTTCCTTTTGCCCTTATATTTCAATTCGGTGAGCAGTGGTACGCAGTCCCGAGTTAAAAATTCTGAAAGTACAGAATCCTCCGCTCCCACTAGCTCCTCTTCGGTGAGCGTCCTATCCTCACCTTCCAGGAGCTGTTCTGCCTCCCTGTATTCCTGGGAGGAAAGAATGGGCTCAATTTGGATGTCCGAGCCTTCAAACATAGGCGTCTCGGGCCTATTTTCGCCGAAAGTTGCCCCTGCCGCTTCCACTTCCGAAACTTACACTGTTTCGGTTTCCGTCTCAGGCTTCCGTTTTATGTGGACTGGAATCAGTCCAAACCTAAACCGGAATTTGGAGCCTCCGCTGATGATAGCGGTCTTCGACTCCTCGTCGATGCCCACTATCATCAGCTGTCCGGTACCTTCCTGCCTTAGCGAGATCACCTTCCAGAGATGCATGTTTATACCTTCGTTTTGTGCTTCTAGAAGGTCTAGAAGCCATTACACCGTTTTCCCCTGACTTATGGGGAGGAATAGGTGGATGACTTCCGATGGCGGAATGTCGTCACCCATAACGGCTTTCAGTAGAGGGCCATCCCAGTCCCCCAATACAGGAGCGTGCAGCTGCAGCCTCTCCACGGTGTGCTCATCCGCACAGTCCAGCAAGAGCATCCCTGGCCGAAAATGTACGGCGTCAAACTTAATCTTGTGTGACCAGCCTTTTGCGACCTCACACAGAATAGCGTCTTCCATATCCGTCAGCTCATCTGGTGTCAGCAGATAGTCCTCAGATAGTACTGCCACCTTCGTGGACTTCACGACTTCACAGCAGGATGTCTCCTGCCGCAGCTTCCTTTTCTGGCTGCCATCGCAGCCGCCGCTGAGGTCGATGGTACATCATCGCCCTCTGTGCTAGTAGTATCCGTCCTGCTACGTTTTCCTGCCGCGTGGTCCGGAGGGGTGAGCGTCCTGTTCGCTCGCTTGCTGGCAGGCTGTTTTGGCTGCACAACAGTCTTGTGGCTCAGCGCTTTCTCCCGAGCCCTTTCTGGCGTCAGTCCCTGCTCGAGCTACCTTGTACCACTTGACGCCCGCTCCACTTAATCCCCGGCGCTTTGGGTCATCCACACCTCCTGGCTGTCCTGGTGGTGGTAGGAGCGACTTCTTATCCAGCGTCGTATTCCTACTCTGCTGATATGTTTTGGTGGCTGCACCAAAACTGTTACCTCGAGGTAGTCATTGTCGTTGCCCTTTCCGCTCTTAGTCGTTTTGCCACTGCTGGCCGTTCAGCAGTGACGCTGCTGTATACCTGGTCTTGCATGACCAGGTCTGATTGAAATAGCAGCCGGCGCACGGATACGTTCTCGTACCGTTATTGGTCGACCCTCGTTGAGAAGAAATGTCCGCCTGTGCAGAGATCTGCCATACACAGATAAGGTCACAGTTACTCTCCGAGGCGACCAGTTATCGGAGAGGCACCGTTAGTGACCGAGTTATTGTTAAACAGGGCCCTCAGCCAGACTAATCATCGACATGGTATGCATGACATCTTGATCCGGCCCTGTAGGCATTTTATCGACTATGCCTAGGTCTAGGAGGTGATGGGGTGTTGGGATGGGGTAGCAGAGGACGGTTGGGTGTGAAAAGTACGTTACCGGGGATCACCACGTGGAGGCCCTCTCATTGGAGAAGGGGTGCTGTCTTATGACAAGAGGCAACACCTATGAGTCGTCTTGAAGTGTATGCGATATGGTATAGTAAAAAAGCACAATTGCACAGCCTACCGGTCCACATCGCACCACTCCCATGAACCCCGGCCCGAGTCAGCTCTGGCAAATAATTGTATCCATCGCTTCCATAGCCTATTCTTCAGATTCTACGCCACCTTCCATTGTTTTCGTACATTCATCAGTCTTGGCTCAAAAGGGTCAACTGTTTGTGTCGAATTAGCACAACATAAAATGAAATGATTAGGAGTTAATGGCTCTGGCTCCTGTGGCGTAATCGACAAATCTGTCAACGGTCTAAAGTTGACCATATTCTCAGCTTCCTTCAGCATGGCGTACAATGCTCTTTTCACCGACTTTACAATTTGCTCCCAGCCTCCTTCTTCACCTGGATTAGGGGCGTCGTGATCCAAAAAGGTTTTCTCTCCTTCCAGGTTCTTTATTGATACCAATAAAGTTGGTGTGATTATCGCTGCGTATCTGCGTCGTGATCTAAAAAGTTTTTCTCTCCTTCTAGGTTCTTTACTGATACCAATAAAGTTGGTATCATTATCGCTGCGTATCTGCACTGGCACACGTCTCCGATTGATAAAGTTGCGAATGCAGATCAGGCAGGTATCACTCGACAGATCGGTGGAGAGTTCCAAATGACATTATTCACTGCTAGGCAGGTGAATAATGCCACCCATCTTTTCTCTTTCTGGCGCCGAATCGCTACGTAGATCAGTCCAAAAAGGACTCCTGTATACGAAAACGGCCGTACAAACGGCGTCACACGTTCAATTGACAGACCACTCATCTGTGGTTGTACTGGTCGACATCTTCTCTGCTTGCAGCCGACGCAACATGCTTGCACACTATTAAATAGCACGTATCGTCATTGCAGTGTTCGTGTGCAGATGTCTTCGATGATAATACTCTACGTTGACGAGCCTCCGGCGGAAGACATGTTGCTGTGTCAAGACGTCCATTTGCTCCTATATTCCCTTGTGGCCCAGTATATGGATTCAACATTCGTAGAGCCTTACGTACTGGCTCTTCTTGTAGACGTGTCTTCTCATTTCCATACGCCTCCCATTGCGCCCATCAGCACAAATGTACTTCAGCGTCCTCCAACTCGTCACATCTGATATCGTCACAAATCGGTTCTTCATATCTAATTTTGCATTTCAGCTTATGCACATATCGAAATATCCAGGCCATGGTTCACTTTAGCCTAGAATAAATCGAAAATCAATTAATATCTGGTACAATAAACAGTACTTGCCATGACGTCACGCAAATAAATTTTGCACGCAGCTCATCATTGCTTTGATCATTAGAATGTTCGTTTGGCCATTCTTCGTCTTCTTTGCCCAAAAATTCTGCTCCTTGTTTCCATCGCCCATTTGGTTCATAGCCCGGAGGGAATTTTGCTCTTGTTGCTTCATCAGCTGGACTAATTGTTCCCGGACACCACCTCTAGTCTGTTTCTTTACTGGTCTCCATTATCTCCGACACACGATTCGCCACATACTGCTTGTACGCACGATGATCTTATCCAACGTATGACCCTACTTTAATCGCTCTAAACTATTTTCTGCCTTATTTCAAAGGTATGACTATCTGCCATCAAGTTCATCAAACGCACACCAATGACTGCTGCCTGAAGTTCCTGTTTAGGTATCGTATGATATCGGATCGGCGCGAAACAACATTTTGATGCAACAAATATAACATTAATATTGCCTTCGGCCACCGCTGCCATCGCTTCTTCACTTGGATCCACAAATAGATGCAAGACTGCTTCCGAATTCTTCAGATTTGCAAAGTAACAGCGTGATATACTAAATTGTTCAACCTTTGGAAGCTCTCGTATCCACGATTTCCATCGCGAATTTAACTTATCCGGCAACGCGTCGTCCCATCCAATTACAGTTCTCCATACTTGTTACACAATAAAGTTAGGCAAAAATCCAAACGGGTCGTACAACAACATAATCAAACTCAAAACTTCTCTTTTTGTCGGTATTCTTTCAAAATTTAAAATTGTAGGTGATACCTTATGCAAATTTAAAATGTAGACAAAATCATCCGTTTTTGGTGCCCAATGCAAACCAAGTACTCCATTACCATTTCATCTCGGCCGTTGGCAAGGATTCCAGCTGCTTTTGTTGCTCGTTCAGAGTTCGAAACAATGTTACGCAATGTAAATCCAGCAGCTCGATGAATTCTAATTATATCCTTTAGTATATCTACTGTTTCCTCTTCACTGTTAAAACAGTCCACATACTCATCGACATAATGTCGGTCTGAAATTCCTGTTACTGCCCGTGATCCATTCACATTTCTTACATACTGCGCCATCGTCGGTGAACACGTCGCTCCAAATATGAGTCGTTTCATCACGTAAACGTCGATATGCCTCTTCGTATCTCCCTCTCGCCACAGGAATCATTGGCAGTCTCTATCCTTTTGTGTCACACTGATTTGGTTAAACATTGATTAATTAATGATTGATTCAAATCTGGTTCTAGTATAAGATATTTATTTAACGATGTATATATTATTAACTTCAGCAGCACCATTAAATACAAGTCTCAGTCCTTTCTTGTTGTCATTTTTAACTTCAAAGTGAGGCAAGTAAAACGTCTTGTTTGTCCGATGCGAGCATTTTTCGGCTGTCAAATTCCTCGTATAGCTCTTATCAACATAATCGGCTATTTTCTGTTTATAATCTGCTGCTTGTGGCTATCACGAGCCATCTTTCGTTCGACACTCTCAAGACACCTTCGCGCTATTTCAAAACTATCCGGTAGTCCCTTGAAATCAGATTTCCAGAGCAGCTCACTTTCATATCTTCCGCCGATTTTGCTTATGGATGACTAATATATTCATAGCTCGTTTTTCATCCTCTGACATTACACGAAAGGTTTCAATTTCAAAATATTTTCTCATCATATCTCGCATTTCTTCTTGAACTATATCACACTTATATTTTCTCCTGGAATCCATGACGTGGCCGCTTCTCTTTTGGTCCTCACCCACTGAGCCATAAATGAACCATCCCAATCGACATCTCACGGCGATTGGTCCACTACTCAACGGCACACGTGGCACGTCTATGGAAACCGTCAGAAATGCGTGGACCAGGCTAATAATTAACTTTGGCTTATCTCTTTCGTAATTTGCAATCGGCAACCCTGTAAGATGTCTTCATATTATCATGCAAAAACTCTTCAAGCAGTAAACTTTGAATTGAGAAAGACAAATACGGAGAAATGTATACATTCTTCATATGATATATTCTTGCATTGTTATCAATTCCGCTGATTCTCAAATCAGTTATGGTGACTGATTGTGTTGATGAATGTCCATTGATCCACTGTAGCTCCAAAACGTCTTTATGACTGCAAAGACCAATTTCTTTGGCTAAGTCTTTATCGATCATCGACATATTCGCTCCATCATCTACAAACGTATGAGTAGTAATACTTTTATCAATGTTTTACAATTTCACTGGTAAAATCTGAAAGAGTGCTCGATCACTACTACCGTAATCAACATGTCCATTGCACCCTTTAATCGTATTCTTAGCGGCGGCCTTATTCTCACATCGTCCAATAGACGTATTACTTTCACCACCCTTCTGCGGTGTAATGATATCCCAGACACCCTCCTTGATGGCATCTGGTCTTGGATTCACAGTGACTTAGACGATGTCTAATTTGGCGACCAACTCACTCAATAGAGTTGGATTTGACAAATGGTGCTCTGCTTTCGCATTCTTGAAGAAAGTGGCTATGTTTACTCTTTTACTTGCAAATTCAATTAGAGCACTGAAATCACCATCCATTAAGAGTGGTATTGCACGTACCCCTTCAATTTGGCTGTTAATGAGCTGCTCCGGTCTACCAAACTTATTTTCGTAGAGTTAGACAGCAGGGGTTGCACTGTTACTCTTGCTCTTCCTGTAAGAGCTTCCCATAATCTCATCATATTGTGTAGATTACTATATTCAAATTCTTCCGTTGTGCTGTCAAAAGATTCCACAAAGGATTGCCATTCCTCAGGCAAACCAGAAAACGAAGGCAATGGGCATTGTACGTTCAAGGGGGTAGGGGGTGCAATCGAGATCGTGTTTAATTTGTCTGCACAAAGCAATGACCGTTTATTACGATAGGTAGATGAGAACTAAAATACAATTTACAAAACTTATGACTTAAGACTCTCGAAACATAGCAAATACAAATAACTCAAGAGAATAACTGTTATTTCGAAACTTATAGAGAACAATAAAGTAAATACATTGTATAACATGAAATCTGACCCAACATCCCGGCCCCATTGAAAGAACCACTTTCAATTAACTGGCAGGATAGCTAGCCTATGCAATGGTCGACGTATAATTCCCTTGGGTGTCTTCACGTCCACTACTCTAACTCGATCATCCTTTCCGCTAATAACGTCAATAATACGACCAATAAGCCAACGCTGTGGAGCTACATTGTCTTCGTGTACGATGACCATAGTACCCGTTTCTAAATTTGGTGACTCTTGTGTCCATTTGACCCGCATTTGTAGCTCATTAAGGTAATCATGCGACCAGCGATTCCAGAACTGCTCCTTAATTGCACTAATGCGTTTTCGTTTTTTATTTTTATTATCATCCGGCTCAAAATCAGATGACGAATCCGATGATTTATTTCTTTTGCTTACGCCTTTTTCTTTCTTAATTGTTGAGCTGTCGGTTATACTGGAGGAGCTATTGCTACTATTTGTGGTTGTAGTGTTGGTGGTCGGGGTGGTGGTGGTGACGGTATTAACAGAGCTGCTGTCGTTATCGTCTTCGTTCGTTTCCGATTCGCTGTTTGCCGCGTTTTTTCTTTCCGTTTTTTTGTTTTCGGTGTCTGTGTGGTTCTTTACTGAATTTACACCAGACTTAGATCTATGCTTTTCCTTGCCCATAGGATAACAGCAGTATTGAGTTTATTGCGCTCTCTATTGGTAATGTCATGAAACAACCAGATGCATCTCGAACGAGGACTATAGCAGTAGCCAAAATAATTTGGTCTGAAGAGGAATCCAAATGTGTATGTACGACGGCGCCAGCTGATGAGTCTTCTGGTCTATCCGATGGACGCGGCGTATTCGACGATGTGGCCTGTACTGGATGCGACGTTGACGATGTAGACTGTACTATGTGCGACGACGACGAAAAAATAGGGTATACATTATTCCTCTAATTGATGTTACGATGCAGTAAGGTGTGATGCAACCGCGAACAGGTACGACATCTACTTAATGATGGACACTTAGCCATTTGATGACCTTTATGTAAGCAGTTGAGGCATAGACCAAGTTTTTTCACCTTTCCAAACCGCTGAGCCACACTCATTGCCTTAAAACGAACACAGCTCGACATATTATGTTCAGTTGTGGAGCAGAGTGTACACGATATTCTAGAGCAGGTAAATGTGAAACCTTGACGACTTTGGTGACGATTAATATTTGTGTTAGAATTCGGCTGGCCTATTTGAGAACTTGAACTGGAGAGCGATTCCAAGTATTGACTATGACGTTCAATTGTCTTCACACAGTCTTCCCATTTTGGAAGTTCATCGTAGTTCATTGACTCATTCCATTTGTTTTTTGTTTGAGTGTCGACTTTACTCATAACGATCGATATAAGCATGGTTTCGGCAACCTGCTTCTCATTACCCAACGACAACAATGAATTATACAAGGCGGATGCATTGTCAACGAGACTTCTCAGCTGCACTCCATTTGGTTTAGTTAATGAAGGCAAGTTGAATAAAGACGAAACATTTTCCAAAAAGACTAAAGTTGAGTTGTCGTATCGGGAGCTTAAGCGTTGCAGTGCCTTTGAATAATTTTCATTTGTTACCTGGAACGCTTTTACTGTCTCCAGAGCAGGACCTTTCAAGCAATTTAAAAGGTGATTGAATTTTTCAATGTTTGATAGGCATGCTTCCTTGTCGATAATTTGTTTAAACGACGTTATGAAATTTTTATATTCCACATATTTTCCATCGAATGAAGGTAACGACAGTCTAGGCAACTTTGAACTGGGTTGATGAAGTATTGAAGACGATTCACAAAAAGTGCTGTTGTTAATGTCAACACCCATTAGCTCTTTTATACATATTTTTGTTGCAACGTACTTATCTTCAATGTCACTCCGTTGATTATCTTCTGGATCTAGCTTCTCTATACTAGTCTGGATGCTGAGAACCTGCTTGAAATACGAATCCAAAATTCCAAGGCGACAATCCAGCTCAGCATGCGATAGCAGTTTCGATTCTTTTTTACTTGAATCAACTAAGGTTTTTATGCGCGTAATATTTTTGCGAACGTTATACGCAGTTGCTTTAGTTCGTCGAGATTCATATTTGTAATTTAATAACAAAGTATGAACAGAGAGCAACACGCTTTATTACAATTGACAAGTGTAGCTCCAAAATTTAGATAATTAAATTATGTCTAACTTGTAATTGTACACAAATACCAACTTCTGCTGTAGTTTTAGAAGCACTGCAACAATTTATTTTATTGTAGTTGGATGTATGTTTGACTCAATTGTATTGCATTGAGTACAAACGAGTGCAAGATCGAAACCAATATACTCAATCGATATGCAGACAACGAATATGCGTAGATGATGAAGTAGACGAAAGCAGTCTCCAAATACTGTAACAGCAACCAATAGCCAGAATCCAACAACAACAAAACAGCAACGGTTATATTTCCAATAGCCAACGAAGATAATAACGGGCAATGCAGTAGCAGCAACAACAATGATGAGTAGCGGTGACCAAACTCCAAAGTATTTTGCTTGGTTTTAATCAAACACTATTTATATGATTTGTTTTATTTTGAGTCTCGCGACGATTTGCTTTATGCCTATGCGAATTAAATGATAACAACAACGAAATAAATTAAGCACGACTTGCACAGCCCAACTGTTGGACGCCAAAATGTACGATCAAGGTGGTAGGGGGTGCAATCGAGATCGTGTTTAATTTGTCTGCACAAAGCAATGACCGTTTATTACGATAGGTAGATGAGAACTAAAATACAATTTACAAAACTTATGACTTAAGACTCTCGAAACATAGCAAATACAAATAACTCAAGAGAATAACTGTTATTTCGAAACTTATAGAGAACAATAAAGTAAATACATTGTATAACATGAAATCTGACCCAACAGGTATATCTTCTTGTAATTTTATTCGTTGATGGCTGGCCTCCATCTATATACAAATTCAAACCTTGTATGTTTAACGATGACTGAGCTAACTCCGACACTTCGGATTCTATCGCCACTCGCGACAGGGAGTGTGACGTCGACTGGTGTGCTACATCGTTTATTTTTTCCCTCAGTGATTTCTTGACTTCCGCTGACATTGGTGGCTGTGGCAGCAGTGGCGGACGTGGCAGTCGTTCCAACGGTCGGCGTAAGAGCCGACGCGGTAACTGTTGTTGGTGTGTCTACGAACTTAAGAGGCATTCCTTACGTATCTTTCTGCATTTTCTCGTAATGTTTCGGTGGCACATCTTTATTCACTCTGGTGCTGATTCGTTTAGGCGTCTCTTGGCCCGTAGACATGAACGGTCAATTATTATTCACCAAACATACGGCCTGATTTTGAAAAGCTTTTGTTTCGCCTATAATTTGCTTCGGCAACTGAAAAGTCACGCAAAAACACTACTGAATGGAATATAATGAAACTTTACAATAATATAGCTCATATATCAGAATAACACATAGGCTATAATATATGACGATATAACCATAACTATAATGAATTAATGTAAATGCAATGTAATGTAAAGTAGGCAGAAATTAGTATGAGCGAGATGGCTTCGGTTGAACCGCAGCTTTAACATTCACAAGAGGTGGGGGTTATTTTGGGTTTAAATAAGGGCCACCCCAAAAAATGGGCGCTACACGCCCACTAGTAGATGTGTATGAAGTAACCATATATAAGATGCCACCACCGTATCGAATTTCAAGTTGATATTGAAGTATTTCATATACTATACAAATGCATAAAAGTGAGTTGTGGCTTTGTATGGAACTACCACAAATTGTGTGCGGGACAAGCCTATTTGTGTATGTATATGAAGCTGCTGTCCATAAAAATGCTCCACATCACATTTCAACCTAATATAGACTCTAATAGAGAAGTTTTTCATACAAAAACACAAAAGTGGTCAGTATATTTGTATGGTTCCTACCCAAAAAAGTGGGCGGGTCCCATTCATTAATGTATATGTGAAGCGTCCGTCCACTAGAATCTACAATATTAATTATTAAGTTGATATTGACTACAATAAAAAAAAAATTAAATCAAAAAGTCAAAAAGTCAAAACTGGGCGGTGGGTTTGCATGGGGCTACCCCAAAAAGTGAGCGTGACGGGTCAATCTTGATACTCTATTAAACTGGAATCAAAGGAAGTCAATGTGCCAATTTTTAACTGGGTAGCATAAAAATTGGTGCCCAAAAAACAACATGCAGACGGACGGACATGGACATCGACTCGTCGAGCTGATCAAGAATATATATACTTTATGGGGTCTACGATGCCTGCTTATGCGTTACAAACTTTCAGACAAACTGATAATACAATTTCACACTATAAGTGAATGGTATAAAAATAAACCAAAATGTGATTCATAAAATGGGTTTCATTGTGTTTTGACAAAATAAGTTATGCTGCCGCATCCTGCAGATGGCTATATACATACAATTTCTTTAATGTGTACTTTCTTATGTAATTATTCTAATGTCTAAAATAATAAAAAGTCAAATGTAATGCAGCTACATTAAAAACCCATACGCATAGCACTCAGTAAGTATATGAAGGCGTACTGTATCTACTTTATAACTCCAAGTTGTGTATCGTCTTGTGGGCGGCCTGGCACTTGGCACACGTAATCGTAATGAACCCTGGAGAGCGATCGGCTTCTGCTCATTTCTTCATTTACGTGTAGTGATGTTTCGAAGGCAGGACGTCTACGAAGCGGCCATGCTTATGTAAGAGTATGCAGACTCGTAATCGATCTTCGAAGGCATTCAACCTACGACGTTTCGAATGTATAACATAACGTATTGCGCATTAGCATTTCATCTGCTCGCGCCCAGCCTTCAGTAGAAAAAGACTGATACTTTTTGGCAGACCTTTCGTCGCAGACATTTTTATCCCAGACTCGTTCGAAACTCCGTACTAGCCACGGATTGGTTTAGTGTCTTTCTATAAAGGGTGGGATTGCCTAGATCCAATGTGGCAACCGTTTCAGATGGGCTAAAAACTGCCTAAGGTAGTTAAAGCTGTTTTAAGCTTTAACATTCGTTTCAAATAACTTTAGATAAGGTCACCGGAGTAGATTTGGCTGAGCCTTTTTCAATAAGGTCATCAATATTCCGTAATGCTTCTGGCCGGAAAGCTTCTTCTCTTCTCTTAAAGCTTCTTCCATTAACTCACTGCCAGTTCCTGATTAGAAATGCATTGAGCGGGCCACTCAGAACGAATTTCCAGTTGCTCATCTAACGGGAAAATCTGAAGTATCTCCATCATAAATTTAGTTACCGCTAGAGCATTATCATCGCTCCAAGTAAAAAACCAGAAAAACTCATAAAGGATTTTTTAACAATTAGTTCAGTGGCGCTTGAACGGTTGCAAGTTAATCCATTTTTTTTACAGTAAGAATTTGTTCAGTGATAAGGCTCACTTTAGCATGAGTGGCTTTGTTAATAAGCAAAATTGATATGCCCGAAATAGTTTTCCATCATTAAATTCAATTTAATTCAAAATTATCTACCGAACAAAACAAACAAAATTTCATTCCATTTATTTATGATTTATTTCCTTCTAAAGTTCTGTATCACTATATAATCACAAATATGGATACTGAACATATTCATTTAGAATGCAATGTATATTCTTATTCTTTTCAATCCTATTGAGCAGTCTAAAATATAAATTCTTCTGAGTTATTGGATGATAATTGGTTGAAGTGCCCCACATCAGTTTTTTACCAATAACTTTACAATTTATGATGAATTCGGAAATCGCTAGAATTGGAAGGTCAGATTCTGCGTATTCAAATCGTAAAAAAAGTGAGAACCGGAACACGACAGAATATTTCTTTTTTTAGTTCGGCCTATCATACAAGAAACTCGCTCTTACAAGCAGCAATGTTATGTTGTCATGACATGCTGCTTTCCCGTGAATAAATTATGTTTGCATATATTCACTTATTTACGTATGTGGCGCTACAGCCGTTCATCGGCCGTTTAAAGGCTCACTTGCTGCTATAGTCTTGTGCGCGCTAGAGCCAGTCGTTTTCACTATCAAGTTTGCAAAATTCTTCCCCTTCATGGGGATGGGGTCGTATTGATTTGCCATTCCCTAGGGAATGGCTAAATAGTGATTATTTAGCAAACAGCCCAAATAACACACAAACGGCCGTTAGGATACGAATCCCCTGGGTAAGCCACGGATCCTCCGTGGTGAGCAAATTGTGAGAAGGCGACCACTCCTTTTTATTAGGGATTTGGTTCCTGCCACCGCAAAACAACATTTACCTGAGGAAGCCTCGGATACGATCCCCCTTTGATGACGACGACCGCAAACGATTTCAGGACCATGGTTTACGGATATACAGCTGGAATGTCCTGTCACTCCTATTGCTGGTGCAGATATCCAGCTGGTTGATGCCCTCGACAAATTCAAGGCTGACATCCACAATACAAGAAATGCGATGGATAGGGCAGGGCTGCTCAAAAAATACATCCTGTGACATCTATTATACTTAGTTTCCATGAAACGAAACACGAATTTTGATGCGGTTTCGTGGTTAAAAGGAAACTACATGGACTCGTCTCCAGTTTCATATCTGTGTTCGAGCGCCTGGCCGTGATACTTATCAGGCTATGTACTGCAACATTAGTCTGATTTGAGCACACACCCCGACGGAAGTCGCAGACGATTGAACAGTCCAAAATTAGTAAAATGCAATCGAGTTTTGCATGCATTTCGTCAAACGTCAATTCCGATATTGGATTAGTTGCACACTAGTACATAGGCCGACGGATAAGTGAGAAAGGTGTTCTTCCTGACAATTCTGGCTTGCAAGCAGTACAAGAATTAAAGCCTTCTACAAATCTTCAGCAACTAGAAGCTTTCATGGGAAAAGTGACCTATTACTGCAACTTCATTCCCAACTATTCACAGTTGGCTGCTCCGCTTAATCAACTACGTAGAAAGAACGTACCCTTCAAATGGGGCAACGAGCAGCAACAAGCTTTCTCATCATTAAAATCGCACATCATCAATGCAACAGAATTGGCACATTTTAACGAAGAGTTACCACTAGCTCTTGCCACCGATGCATCTTTCTTCGGTATCGGTGTAGTATTGTCACATATTCAGCACGATTGAAGCGAAAAGCCAATCGGGTTTGCATAACAAACTCTTGACAAGCATTAAGTCAAGTATAGTCAAATTGAGAAAGAGGGTCTTGCCATAATATTTGTAGTGAAACGATTTCACCAATATCTATACGGTAGAAAATTCGTGCTCAAAACCGACCACAAACCACTTGTAACTATTTTTAATTCAAGCAAACACTTACCGTTGATGGGGCAGTAATACTTATGGCGTACAACTTGGATATTAAATATTGCGCGACAACCGCGCATGGCAACGCTGTTGCACTATCACGTCTACCTTTAGGAACAGATGAAAACTTCGACAAAGAAGTCACAACATCACTGACACAACGCAGAGATCATTCGCAAAAATATTGACAACGACGTCATTCTACAAAAATATATATTAAATGGTTGGCCAGACAAACTTCCGCCGAGTAATGAAAACATCATGCCGTATTTCAACCGTAGATTCACAGTAACTATTTACGAAAACATGTTATGCCTGTACACAGATGCAAGTCGAATAGTCATTCCTCACTCTTTACGCCAAATAATTCTTCAACTTCTACATGAAGGGCCTCCCCAGAATTGTTGGAATGAAACACCTAGCACAATATGTTTGGTGGCCAGGTATAGACGATGATATCGCTAAAATGACAACTACTTGTGATATATGCAAGCGAAGTAATCCTCCACTAGTCAAGGAATATCAAAATTGGCCAACAGCTATATCTGCATAGGAAAGAATTCATATCGACTTCGCCGGGCCAATTTTTGACTCAATGTGGCTTATCTGTGTCGATGCATATTCGCAGTTCCCATTTGTTATACAAATGTCTTCAACTACAACAGATACTACCATAGTAGCTTTATCAGCGATCTTCGCAATTGAAGGTTAGCCAAAAACTTTAGTAAGCGATAATGGTCCGCAACTGAAACATTCAGAAAATTTTGTAAACTACATGGCATATTTCACATTAATAAAGTTAGCACCGTTAATCCTGCTTCGAGTGGTTTAGCAGAACGTTTTGTTCAATCATTCAAAACTTCAGTCAGCAAATTGAATCATGATGGATTTTCAGTCAAAACAGCTTTAGTAAAATACCTCGCCTCCTACAGGTTTACACCTAATGCACAAGGTAAAATACCTGCAGAACTACTACATGGTTGTCCAGTCCGTACGATTTTGAGCCAACTTTTTGAAAAGCCAATCATATCCAAGCTCAATCAACAAACTTCGAAATACACTGCAAATCACTGAATGCAATATATGTAAAGACGGAAGTGACCCATAGCCATGAAGTTGGTTGCGCATCCGGGGTGGTCAGGTGTCAAATGCAAGCCTGCGCGCATGCTCCACTGTAATTCACAATTCTCTCTCAGATGTTATAACATTCACCAATCATTTGAAACAATGTTGCCACTTAGTCATCCTCACACCTACTCTCGTTCACTCATACACTCATTCATATACATATACCTCACACATATATACCAATTATAATAGATATATAAAGGACGCATTAATAAAGTCAGTCGTTAAGTTATGCTCAAGCAATGCACAACACGCGTCTTTCACTCGAACACCTCAAATATCAAAAGCAGCATAGTAAGGTAGTTTCTTGGCCTGCCGTAGACGAGAATATTGTATCCAGTACAGCTAAGCAGAGCTTTTAAAACGATCCACTATGAAAGATTTAGACTTAGCCCAGCTAAGTCCACAAAAAGGTTTCGGACATATAAAGGAAGTTGTCCAACTAGTCCTGGCTAATTCATCACCATTTTCGTTGCCCGCGATACCCTTATGGACAGGTACCCAACAAATCGGTATCGTAGCATCGAAGAATGTGCTTTAATAGCCGCTTGTCTATCATTAAGGATGGTTATGTCGACCCCTTAGGACTTTTATCCAAAAGGCTACCATCGCAATAGAGATCCTGGTGTTGGGTCCGAAGGCACTCGCACCTGTGTCAGTGAAGAAATTGATCGTAGATGGTCCAAAACCAGGGCCGCCCTTCTCCCATTCAGATCGACTGGGAAGGAGAACTGAGAATCGTTTCCCGAAAAGCAGTTCCGTGGTTAAACAATATGAATCGTTGCAGTTTTCGATGTCAGGGACGAGTTTAAGGATACTAGAACGACCCAGTTCACTTACGTAAGACTGTTTACAGTCTGAAATCTCAGAACCTCTGTTGCTAGACCGATGATCGCTTCCATGCGGCAGTGGGACATGTTCGCATGGTACCCGATATGGTCAGGCAAGTAAGACGTTGCAGTTTGTCGCACTGGCTTATATCATAGCTTTGCAGCAGTTTAGGCCATCGTACAAGGACAGCGTATGTAACTGTTGGTCTCACCATTGAAGTTTAGATCCAAAGGATCATCTTTGGTGAAAGGCCCCACGTTCGAGCAAATAGGCGTTTTCATGTCCATAAGGCCATTGTTGCCCTGTTGAGGATATTTTTGAGATGAGTGTTCCAATTTAGTCTTTTGTCAAGGGTTACCCCCAAGAAGAAAGAGTGTTTTGGATGTACACCCAATTTTAACTCCCTAGAGAAGAGCATTAAGACCGCCTTTTGTGGGTTTATCCTGAAGCCCTCCTTGGCACACCAGTTGGTCACAATCCGAAGTGCCGAACACATTATATCCGAGACAGTATGCCCAAATCTCCCTAAGACCAGGATTGCCAGGTATTCAGCATATCCAATGATGATGTAAACTGAGCTCGATTAGGAGAACGTCTGTCTCAAGGGACCAAAGAACTGGCGAGAGGACTCCCCCTTGCGGACACCCCTTTATAGCCATATACTGACAGTCACATTACCACGAGAGGAAGATACTTGTATGTTAGTTGATTTAGCATGGCTTCAACCCAGGCAATTGTGAGAATATGTATACCCCTCTGCGCATGTGCTCGAGTGATGGAGCCGTAGCCCGTGTTATCAAAATCACCCTCAACATCAAGAAAACCTAGCGCTATTTCTTTTGATGGAAAGGTTCTTTCGATTTTACCAACCATGTTCTGAAGTGCGCCTACCGTTGATTTACCCCTCATATAGGCGAATTGGTTTTTATGTAGTGGATATGAATTGTTGATTGATGGCCTAATGTGGCAGTCAATAAAAAGTTCAATTATCTTGAAGAGAAAGATAGTAAGACTAAGAGATCTATAAGATTTAGATAGTTCCATGGCTATGTTACCCTGCTTTGGGATAAACTCGACGGACACATTCCTTCGTGACCGTGTTATATAACCCAAGTTGAAACTAGCCGCCATGAGAAATAGCAGTCGGTCGATGAGGACATCTAAGCAGATCTGAAGCAGAGCCGCAAAGATTCCATCGACCTCTGGGGACTTAAAAGGCTGAAAGGACATGATCGTCCATCGAACTTTCTTCTTATAAATAATGGCGCCAGATGCTGCAGCTGCAATTCGGTCCGTTTATTATACATTTATCTGCAATAGGAGAGTTCAAGGATGTTAATTGAAGTATAGACCAATTAAAGTGTACTTGAAGCAAGTTTCCAAGTGTTCCCTGTCTGCTATCGGTATAAAGACCGTTCTCTCTCTCTCTCTCTCTCTCTCTCTCTCTCTCTCTCTTTAAGAGTCCGATGTCCTTTGTGATTACCATTTGTAGACGCGCTGCTTCCGGTAGCATTTGCAAAACATCACAGTACTTCCAGGATTTAGGCTTGGACTGGCTATAAGTTTGTAATATTCTGTTAGGGATAATCTATACTCCTCCCACCTACCTAATCTTTTCGCTCGGTTGAGAAGCTTCCTAACCGTTAGTCCCATGGCGGCTAACTTATCAGTCCTCCATGGAACCTTTTGTTTCATGTGGACAGAACGTGGAAACGTGCTATCGTAATACGAGCTCAGTAAAATCTCGTTTAGCTGGTCAGCTCACAAGTTGAGCTAATGCTGCGCGGGACCCCGCCACCTTTAGATGCTACGATTGCCAGTTGGTCTTTCTATGAGAGGATATCTCAGATCCCTGGTATTTCGAAGCGAATATGTTGGTGGTATGGGAGGGAGGCTTCGTTTGAAACACGCCAATTCCATACGAAGTTCGTGTCCTCTACTAGCTAGAGTAAGTTCTAGAAACTCTTGTTTAACTGCTGTTATAAAGGTAGGTTTACAACATATATTTGCGAATTCAAGCTGGGATCTGCCCCAGACGATGTGATGTGCATTTGCACATCCAATAATTATCTGCCTATTATTGGTCCGATAGTGCTCTACTAGGTACTGCATCCCAAGCGGTGGTATATTTGTTTTTTTTATTTTATTTATTTATTTATTTTAAAATTTGCTACTACATATATAAAACAGTCGCTTAATAAGTACAATATAAAAATGTAACTAAACTAACTTAAAGCTAGAAGAAGGAAGTTGCGGACACTCAGACCCGTTGGAGGAATTTTTGTTTGGCACGCCAGATTGACTGACTGTGCCCCTACTCACAGCCTGGGAGGTGGTCCAAGCGGGCGCAATTACACAAATAAAGAAAATAGAAGTTGCTAAATGAAATTTACAAATTTATTGAATAGTGATTAGTTAGTACAGAAGTTTTTACATAGTGTAAGGAAGAGTTATAAGAAAAATAAGGTGAAAACTTATTGTTGATAGAACAAAGAGCTCGGAGTGAATTATTGAGCGCGTAATTTGTCGTACAAAAAGGAAATTTTATTGGCTCGAAGTAGCGAGTTGGCCGAATGGGACATTTAGTAATATGGACTAAAGTAACTAGGGAGATTCAATCTCCCCGTCGTGACAAGAGGGTTGGGAGATCAATTAATTTTAACCTGTCATGATAGGGTGGACGATTTATATCGGGATCCCAAGACCAAACAGAAGAAACTATTTTTGAACTGACCCAATACGATCTTCGTGAATAGCATAATATGGGTTCCAAATACAGGAGCCAAATTCTAAAATCGGTCGATCAAGAGAAGTATATAGGAGTTTAGTGGAATAAGGGTCATTAAATTCCTTAGACTAACGCTTAACAAAGCCAAGGATACCTTTTACTTTATTTACTACTAGCTGGAACCCGGTGCGTTGCTGCCCTTCGCCTTGCCTCACCTTTCCCCTGGCTCATCTTCCCCCTGCCCCACCTACCCTATGTCCCTTTACTCTACCACCAATTCTCCTACCCCTCTTCTCCTGACCCTTCCACTCCTTATCTGACCACCCCATTCCTCTGCCCCCTTATCCATCCTCTCTTTACTCTACCACCCCTTTTCCCTGCCCCCTTCGTTCCCATTAACATGTATACAACACTTCAACCCTCTACATTAAATGGTACCCAGCACGATGCTTCCATTCCCCTGCCTCTCCTACCTTTACCCACCTTTCCTATAATCCCTTACCCTACCTCCCATTCCCCTACCCATCTTTCCCATGCCCACTTAAATTACCATCCTTCCCCTACCTCCCACTCTAATTGTCCTGCCCCTCTTACCCTTCTACCCCTTTTCCAACACTCGTCTTTCCACCATTCATCTTCCTTTTTAAAAGGAACCCGGCGTGTTGCAGCCCTTTCTCCTACCTCTCTTTCCCCTGCCCCTTTCCCTACCACATCTTCCCCTACTATCATGTCCCATACCACTTCTTTTGATAAGGATTAATAAGAAGGTACAAATAATAAGCCTTTTCCAGCGGCGACATTTCAATTCAATTTTTAAAATAATTATTGTGACATAACTATAATAGTTAGACATATGCTGACGCGACCATTTTTGTAGATAATGATGTGTTCGTAGTACATTATTTTGTTCTATCATCAATAGTTTTCGCGGCGCACACGATGTAAGGTAATTTTTTTACACCTTGGGTTGCATTATTGGAGTTTTAGTAAGGATCCCTAATTTTTTTGAAAGTATAATATAGCTTATGTCACCCGAGGATAGTGTAGCTTCCCAACAGTGAAAGAAATCAAATCGGTCCAGTGGTTTCAGACCCTAGTCAATGGAAACAAACACACAATCAAATCTTTCCTCTTTATAATATTAGTATAGATTGAACAAATGTGACTATTATAAATAAGTTTAGGTTCCATAAGGATACCTAGGTCATTAAAACAAAACTCTCTACCGAGGGTAATGTTATTTAAAAAATATGTCACTATAAATGGTTTTCTGCGATGAAACGTCAAACATTTGCATTTTGAGATATTTAGATTTAGAAAATTTAGACGACACCATGTATGTAGTGAGTTTAAGTCAGCCTGCAATATACTGTGCTGCGAAACATCAGAATATGACAAGCATAATTTAACATCTGCATGCATTAGTGTATAAGCATGATTAATAGACAACTGCAACTGCATCATCAAGAAATAATTACGAAGGATACGCTGAAGTACTACGTTTCGTATTAACGAAATTGAAAAACGATTTTGGATTGTGACGCATGTTTCGATTAACTTTTATTAAATAATTAGCATAACACCTTTTATTTAATGCATTAAAATCAGAACGTGCGACACAATATTTACTAAAATCAGTATTTAAGACACTACGTTTATATTTTGTAAGTAAACGCGACTTATTATTTTTTAATCGGTAAAGGCTACGAGATAACCAAGGCTGTATTTTTTCTGAGATTGGGAGAGTACTGAATGGAATGCATCTGTCAAAATAACTGCGAATGGTAGAATAAAAAGTATGCGTTTCCAATTCAATATCTGAACAGCGCTTGAGAGCAGACCAATCAGTGTTGAAAAGTAAGTGATAAAACTTGCATTAGTCAGTTTTTCTAAAACATCTGACACATCGAAGAGATTTATTTATGTCATGTGAACGACAAATACAGTCAAGCAGAACAAAGACTTCTAAAATTGGATGGTGATTATCTTCAGGCATTGTAATAAGATGAATCCTATGAATAAGTACATCAAAACCAGCATCAACAAAAACAAGATAAAGAAGTTTTCCAGAGCTGTTGCGAACATTATTACACTGTTGCATGGGCAATTCAAAAAGACTATCAAGGAACTCATTCTTTACCGCTGGAATCAGCATAGAGGTATCAATCAAATTTGACCATCTTATATTTGGTAGATTAATATCACCTAAAACAATAAGATGATCTTTTCCATATAAAAGAGTAGCGATGTATGAGATCGCAGCGGCATGCTGACCTTCCTCATTTCCGAAGAAGGAGTATCAGCAGTAAAAGAAAAACTATTAAGATAAACATTACTAAAATTAGTTCTTAACCCTCTCACATTTTGATAATTAATTAGGAAAGAAGTGGAACTTAGTTTTTTGGCACAGAAGTTGAAACAGAGGGCAACTATTAAATATGCGATGTGTATTGTATATATGATACCGGTTGTATTTATTATGTATGTAAGTGTTACTTAATTACTATAGATGTAGTAGTATGAATGTGTGTTCTGACATACACAACACCACATAACACCCAGATGGAGAGAAACGTCTTGGAGGTCTACGGTTACGATTAGACCGGCGTGTTTTTTGTGGAGCCGGTGAAGCTGATTGTGGAGTACTGGCAGCCAACTGAGTTTCTGTGTCGCTTTCAGAAGTAATTGACTCAGTTCGAAGAGGTTGCCCTAGTGCGTCGTCTTCTGCGTCATCGGTGCTTATATTTGCGGTTGTAGCATCAATACGATTACGCGATTACGGAGTTGATCATGATGACGTCTGACCACTCTAGAGCCGCTTAATTGAACCTCGTAGGAAATGGGTCCGGTTTGGTTGGAAATTTGCCCCTCAACCCATTTGGACCCAGGTGCATAACTGCAGACCCATACTGGACTATATGTAAAGAAAGGTTTAGTAATGACCAGGTCGGCGGCCTTACCATAGGTTATTTCATTTGGCTGGATTTTGTCGAAATACGATTTCAACTCACGATTGAGCAGCAGCTCTGCTGGGGTGCGATTTGTCATTGCATGATCCATTATCTGATACAGGCTTATCTGGAAGCCCGTTTGTGACGAAGAGGCGGCGTAGCGTCTTGACGGCAGCTGCTGTGGATGTTGAGCTAACCGCAGCAACTGCGAGCCATTTGGTGTACGAGTCGACGACCAGGAAGAATAGTTTACCTTGAAACGGTCCGAGGAAGTCGACATACAGGCGTGACCATGGCCTTTCAGCTGACTCCCAATGATGTGTCACAGCTTTAGGTTGGTCGTTGCGATTCTGCTGACATTGAGTGCACTTCTTTACAGCCCATTGTATATCTGCATCGATATTTGGCCAACACGTAGCTGCGCGCCAGTGCCTTCATTTATACCTGCCTTCATTTATACCTTCATTCATACCTGGATGCGGTGCATGTAAAGCCTTAAGAATGAACTGTCATAACTTCGGAGGAATCACGACGCGGATTCCCAATACTAGACATCCTCTAGTAGCTGATAGCTCCGTTCGACGACAGTAATACGGATAGTTTGCTTGAACGTTCGACGACAGTAATACGGATAGTTTGCTTGAACGTTCGACTCTGTTGCTGGGCCATCCCCTTAACCCAGTTTAAAACTTTAGAGAATTTTGGATCCTTTGAAGTTTGTGCTGCTATCAGCTATGAGGACACGACTGGCTTTGCTGATAATTCAATCATCAGGGTGTCTTCGGTTGACGTGAACTCTTCTTCTGATGATACAGGACAACGGCTCAAAAAAACTGTGTTGCATATTGAATGAGATTAAACTCGTATGCGCTCAAAAATATTGATCGGTGTAGCATTGTATTCGAAATAACATTGGGGACTGGTTTTGTAGTTTTAAAAATTCCTAAAAGTGGACCATGATCAGTTACCAGGGTAAATGAATGGCCATATAGATAGTTGTGGAATTTTTTGACTCCTGAGACGAGTGCCACTGCATCTCTATGTATATATGCGTAGTTTCTTTATTCTTTCGATAGCTCCCTAGAATAGAACGCGATAGGTTTTTCTGACCCGTCTGGTAACTTGTGCTTGGTAACCGGACTGCTTCGGTGATAGTATAGTTTTATTACTTGGTTCAATGATTCTTTGTCGTTGCCACATATACCCGTCCTTTTTTATTACTGGCACTATTGATGTTGCCCACTCAGAGTATTCTACAGGTTGTAAAATACCTTGGCTACAAAGTCGATATATTTCTTCTTATACAAGTCCTATTATAGAGAACGGAATTCGACGCGGTGGTAGCCTGATCGGCGGCACCTTAGTCTCGATTTGCAGAGACACTGGCGGTCCACGATCAAGTTCTGGTGAAAATAAGTTCAAACTTATTCAGAATGGTTTTGATACTGATGCCACTGTTGACAGCATGTACGACCTCCGCAGCCTTCACATATTTTCTTATTGTTGTAGTTGACGAAATTATGCTGCCGTGCATAAGAATTATTCGCTTTAACGGTATGAGGTGGTTTACTTGGGTGCCTTATAGATTGAGCACTGCTTCACTACATAGAGCACGTTCTATCACCTTTTGCGATGTCAAATCAAATGGGTTGAAAAAATTTCCATCACATCACGTTTTCGTGAAAATAGGGGTTGAATACCCTAAAAATATCGTTTTTGGCAGTTTTTGAAAAATCGTGGGGCAAAATCCTGACGTGATATAAACTTCGCTATTATCAGAAATTATAAGCTGAAACAAGCCCTTTCAAATAAGCCCTATGGAAATTTAATCGCATGCGCCCTTAGAGCGGGGTATTTCTGAGAGCGTAGTAAATAAACCAAAAGGTGTTCTTTGCCTTATTGAGCGATGGTCTAAGGAATTTAAGGACCCTTATACCACTAAACTCCTATATACTTCTCTTGTTCGTCCAAATTTATAATTTGGCTCTTGTATTTGGAACCCATATCATGCTACTCACGAGGATCGTATTTTATTTATTTAACAAATAACATATTAATATAAAGATGTTGCTTATATTGAGTCAGTCCAAAAACAGTTTCTTCACCCTATCATGACAGGTTAAAATTAATTGATCTCGCAACCCTCTTGTCACACCGTTCTATGCTCTCTGTTGCTTTTCTTCATAAAATTCTTATTGGGGAGATTGATTCTCCCTACTTACTTTAGTCCATATTACTAAATGTCCCAATTCGGCCAACTCGCTACTTCGAGCCAATAAAATTTCCTTTTTGTACGACAAATTACGCGCTCAATAATTCACTCCGAGCTCTTTGTTCTATCAATTTTTTTTATAACTCTTCCTTACACTATGTTTAAAATTCTGTACTAACTAATCACTATTCAATAAATTTGTAAATTTCATTTAGCAACTTCTATTTTCTTTATTTTTGTAATTGCGCCCGCATGGACCACCTCCCAGGCTGCGAGTAGGGGCACAGCCGGTCAACCTGGCGTGCCAATTTAAAAAAAGTGGTGCGCCATATTGGATCCGCCATTTTGAATTGTTAAAATGTAACTGCATAACTGCATTAGCAGCGACCTCAAAACCTCCATGTAAAAAGTTTTAAGCGATTACAATCAAATTTTAAATACATACCTTTCTGTTTTCATTTTTTCCTCCACCCGTAGACATAAACACACCCCCTCTCCAAGGGCGCATGCGATTAAATTGGCATAGAGCTTATTTTAAAGGGCTTGTTTCAGCCTTTAATTTCTGATAATACTGAAGTTTATATCACGTCATGATTTTGCCCCACAATTTTTCAAATACTGCCAAAAACGCTGTTTTTAGGGGATTCAACCCCTATTTTCTCATAAACGTGACGTGATGGAAAGTTTTTGAACCCCGTGTTTAGCACGAAAAATCCTAACAATTTCTGTTGCTCCAAACGATGTAATGTCATTTGAAAGGATGAGTTGTAGTTTCGAATGTGTCGTAAAAAATGTTTAGACAACATACGTTCGAAGTGGCTCTAGTGGCTCATCCAGTGGTGGCAACTTGACTTTGCCATTCGAGAAACACAGTCCAGGCGATTCCTTGCGAAATTTTGAGAGCATGACAATATGGACACAATTTATCCATTTGGCCAAACACCACATGTGGGTGTGTACTGTAGTCGGAGTCTTTGTCGTAATTAACTGCTTCCAACTTCAAATCGGACCTCAATCTTGAAGTAGATGCGCTTCGTAGAACTTGTAATCGTGCATCTCGCTGTTGAGTTGCCTCAGCAGCTCTTGAAGTAGCTCTGGTTCGTAGCCCATCCAAGCGTGCATCTCGCTGTTGAGTTGCTTCATTTGCTATTGATGTAGATTCTCTGGTTTGTAGATCTTCCAACCGTGCGTCCCGTTATCCAGTTGTCTCAGCTGATCTTGCAGTAGATGCTCTGGTTCGTAGGCCTTCCAACCGTGCATCTCGCTGTTGAATTGTTTCATTTGCTCTTGAAGTAGATTCTCTGGTTCGTAGCTCATCCAACCGTGCGTAACGTTGTCCAGATGTTTCAGCTACTCTTGCAGTAGATGCTCTGTTTCGTGGGCGTTCCAAGCGTGTATCTCGCTGTTGAGTTGTTTCATAGGCTCTTGAAATAGATTCCCTTGTTCGTAGCTCTTCCAACCGTGCGTCCCGTTGTCCAGTTGTCTCAGCTGCTCTCGCAGTAGATGCTCTGGTTCGTAGGCCTTCCAAGCGTGCATCTCGCTGTTGAGTTGTTTTATTTGCTCTTGAAGTAGACGCTCTGGTTCGTAGATATTCCAACCGTGCGTCCCGTTGCCCAGTTGTCTCAGCTGCACGTGCAGTAGACTCTCTGGTTCGTAGATCTTCCAAGCGTGCATCTCGCTGTTGAGTTGTCTCTGGTTCGTAGATCTTCCAACCGTGCGTCCCGTTCCAATCGTGCGTCCCGTTGTCTCAGCTGCTCTCGAACGTTCGTAGGCCTTCCAACCGTGCGTTCCGTTGTCCAGTTGTCTCAGCTGCTCTTGCAGTAGATGCTCTGGTTCGTAGGCCTTCCAAGCGTGCATCTCGCTGTTGAGTTGTGTCAGCTGCTCTCGTAGTAGATGCTCTGGTTCGTATATCTTCCAACCGTGCATATATACATCAATTTTCACGGCGAATGGTTGGAAGGTGTATCTGTCTGTTAACGCCCAATTTGAATTCGTGGTATGTTGTATATTTTAAACCGCAGAGGGCGGTAACGTTGCTTATCGTCTCGCACTCCCGCCTAACACTAGGTTTAAGCTTGAGTTGAGAGTTTAGTTGAAAAATTATTATCAACGCGTTCGCTACGGCACCCACCACCGCATTTAAAATTTTTTTTTATAATATATTTAAATTCAAGAGTCTTTTTTTTAACTCGAAAATTTAATAAACAGAGTATTTATATTTTTAAAAATTAAATATGGATAGCGTTGAGGCGGATTTTTTAAGTTTTGTTTTTTTTTTATAAAAAAAGGTACGTAGATAATAATTTTATTATTGGTTGCCATTTTTGTTATTTCCCCCTGCATACGTTTTCATATATTCATCAATTTACCACTTCCGTAATTTTTATTTCAATTTTGAGTGTTTTCACTATTTTTTCGTTTGAGTTTCCCACGCATTGAGTGATTTGATTTTTATTTCTCTTTGAGTTTTAATTTCGCGGATTCTTGCCATCATTTTTGATTGTACAATAATCGAACATACAAACATACATACATGTGTACATCGATAAGCGGCTCGCTTTCGATTAAAAAAAAAGAAAAGTAAGTAAAAGAATTTAAAAGAGAAGCAGTATTTTAATATCCATATGTACATAAATTTTTGCAAGTGAGTTTTTTGTTTGTGTGTTGTGTGGGCACCGTAATTTTTAAACTTTTGTACCCGGCGGTGTCCGACAAAAATAATTTCTTGTTTTTTCATCGACGAGAGGACAGAGAATAGCAAAGGTTAGTTCGCTGTTGGTTTTTCTTAGAACTATGATATATTCCCTTTTCTTTTCTTTTGCCTATCTGTCGACGGCAAGAACGTTCTATTTATTGGTTGTTGGAGCAATTCAGACAGGACAATTATTTTTTGTTACTTGTGTCCAACAGCTGCTGCAATTACAACAAAGAAAAACACTTGCAAGCAAAAGAAAAAGCAGTGAGCTAATTTTATATAAACAAACCTTTATATTTTGAAAATATTTGTGCTGTCGGGTTTCCTTTTTTAATTTATTGCTTGTTGTTGTTTTTTTTGCACTTGTGCTTTGTATGTACCTAGGTGCAAGGAGGAACGTAAAGTTTTTATTTGATATAAAAAAAAATTTTTTTTTGTGATCTCGTGATCTTGCTTTATTTTAATATTTTTTATTTAAAGTTTTAAGTTTTATTTTTGAACAACTGGTTCTGAGTGAGAATCAAGTTGTAAGATTTTGAAAAAAATAACTTTTTATTTGTTTATTGTTTCTTAACCTTTTTTTTCTAAAAATATAATTAGATCGCAGCATATTGTTTTTAACAAGTTTTCCGTTTTGGTCTCATTTATTTTTTGTTTTTCGTCGATTGAGAAAAACAGATTTTTATTTTATTTCTTTTTTTTATTATATACATTTGTTTTTCTCTCTTCGAACAATTTTGTTTCATTTGTTTTCTGCCCTTTTAATTTAACTTAAAAAAAAAAAAATGGCTTTAGCAAAATTTAATCATTTTGTTGATGAAGTCTTAGACTTCCAAAAGAATGTTAAATCTAGCAATTCTACACTTTTTATGCTCGATTTGCAGCAAGGCGGCTAAAAGGCCTGTGGCAGAACCTAAAAAAGGCATACGATGAGCTGATGTGCTCGCCATCAAAAAGTGTTAAAACAACAGAAATAAAAGAAAAGTACCATAGGGCGTATGTTGTGTATTCGTCCGCTGGTGGAGAACTTGGAGATTTTGTGCGTACCATTACGCAGATTGAAAATGTTGCAAGTTCCACGCAACGTGTGTTGGAACATAGATGTAATTCAGGTACCCCCTCTGTGTCACATAACATTTCTTTACCACCATGTGACACAAACCTTTTTCATGGTGATTATAATACATGGCCAAGTTTTCGTGACATGTTCACGGCCATATATAAGTCTAATTCTAGACTGCAACCAGTTGAGAAGTTGTATCACATAAAACAAAAAACTCGTGGTGAACCGCGTGAAATCGTCAACATATCTCCACTAACTAATGATGGGTTAGAGTTAGCATGGAAAAATCTAGTTGAACGATGTGAGAATAAACGCGTCTTAGTGAATAGTCAACTTACGGCATTGTTTAGTTTGGAGGCTGTAACTGCGGAGAATGGCGCGGCCATTAAAAAGTTAGAGCGGGATATAAACAATGCTCTTTCCAGTCTCCAGGAAAATAGCAGTAGTATTGATGATTGAGATGCTATTCTAGTGTTTTTTTGTTCTACCCACCTTTCAGATGCAACTTTATCTCTGTGGGAACAATCCATTCAGGATAAAAGAGCTATTCCTAAATGGAAGGAAATGGATGATTTTTTAACGAGCCGGTTTCAAACCTTCGAAACAGTGTCCGACATTCGCAATTTGTCGAAGTGGACTGCTGTCAAGCCAATATTTCACATACAACCCCCCCCCCCTAGTTCAGCAGCAGGTACCAGCTTCAGATCTCCCCAAGGTGAAGTAGCATCTAGCAGTAATAATTTACAGTCGTGCTTTGCGTTTTCTTCAAAGAACGTGCTTTTAGGAACTGCTATGGTGCAATTATATTATTCTGGCTCCGTGTTTTCAGTACGTGCGTTAATTGACTCGTGCTCTGAAGGCACGATTATTCCCGAACGGCTACAGAGGCGCCTCTCCATTAAATGTACTAGAATAGAAGCTAAAGTGTCAGGGTTGAATTCTTCTATTGTGGCAAAAATAAGCAAGTCTTGTATTTTGCGACTTGGGTCACAGTTTGATTCCGCTTTCCAAGTAGAGACTAGTGCTTTTGTTTAGTCAAAGCTTACTGGATTTTGCCCAGTAAAAATATCGTATCATAGCTGAACCTTACTTTTTTAAGAGCGATCAAGTATACATACAGAATGGTAGCGATATTTACCCCCAAATTATAAGAGAAGGTGTTAAGCACCATGTGCTGGGTTCGTTGCTGGCTCAACAAACAGTTTTTGGGTGGATTGTAACCGGTCAACTCTCTTCCCCCATCAGAGTTAACACAGTTTCAGTGTTGTCCTGTTTTAGTGAGATGACTTTAAGCCAGCAACTAGAAAAGTTTTGGGAGTTAGAGCAAATTCCAGAAAGGGTTTTTCAAAAGTGCTGAAGACGACTTCTGTGAACGAAATTTCGTCAACACCACTCATAGCGAGGGAAGATATGTTGTAAGTTTTCCTGTTCATCCAGAATTTAAGGACGAACAGCCGTTAGCTTTAAAGCAGTTTTTGCGCAATGAGTCAAAATTGCCCAGAGTTCAAAATTCAATATGACCAGGTAGTCTGTGAATATTTAACTTTGCAACATATGTGTAAAGCAGAACCCCTTGTGTCGGAGAGCGGCACTATTACTTACCTCATCATGCAGCTTTGAAACCGGAGAGTACATCGACCAAGGTTAAATGCAGATTCATGCTGAAAAACTTCTAATGGGTTGAGTCTTAACGACATTTTATATACTGGTCCATCTCTTCATAATGATTTGATGTGGTTGATTACAAAATGGCGTCTAAACAAATTTGAGTTCAATGGAGACATTGAAAAAATGTATCGCGAAATAAGAGTAGAGAAAATTTCCTTAAAATCGAAGAGTCGAGTCCAGCAAAAACTTTGGGCATTCGGTGGAATGCCAAAGCTTTTATTTTACAGCACAACCCTTCGACACTGGGACTTTCTTCTACAAAACGTCAGGTATTGTCAGTAATCGCTAGGTTGTTCGACCCGGCAGGCTGGTTGGCCCAATAGTTATTTCTGCCAAAATTTTAATGCATAAAATTTGGTTGGAGAAAACGGATTGGGATGAATGCTTGTATGTGTCTACTGAAAAGTATTGGAAGTTATTTTTGAATGAGTACATAGGCATAAATGATATTCAAATTCCACGCTGGGTGGAGTTTTCCCCCCAAGCGGCGTGCCAATATCATGGGTTTTCAGATGCCTCTAAAAAAGCATATGGAGCTTGCTTGTACATCAGAGTTGAACTGGAGAAAGTCATTACTACTCTTTTAATTTGTGCAAAAAGTAAGGTGGCACCTGTAAAAACTATTTCACTTCCAAGATTGGAATTGTGTGGAGCAGCACTTCTGGCTGATTTGATTTCTGCTGCTCAACAATATTTACCTTTGAACCCCAGGCACGTGTATTGCTGGATAGACTTCACAATTGTGTTAAGTTAACTGCAAAAACCACCATGTTTGTGGCTAATCGAACTTCGAAAATTTCAGAGCAGACCGAAATTGGGTTATGGAGGCATGTGGAATCTGCAGAAAACACGGCTGTCTTAGTAAGCCGAGGTGTGTGCTGTAAGGACCTCATCAATAATTCGTTGTGGTGGAAGGAGAATGAATTTAAATGGCCAAGGTTTGTGGAACAAAGTAGTTTGAACACTGATCTGGAAGCCAAACGGATTCAAGTAAATTTTGCCTTTTTTCAGAATTTTGATGATGTACTTGATAATTGATTGCATATGTGCTGCGATTCACTTCGTTAATAAACCCCAACCTAAAGGATAAAGTTAGGTATCCTGATCTGTCTGTCTCCTCAGAGAAGATTTCGTTGGTGAGGAAAAAACTTATTGTAGCAACTCAGATGGCTTATTTCGCGTCGGAGTACCATGCTTTAAGCCTTAAGCAACATATACCCTCTAAAAGTCATATTCTTTCATTGAATTCATTTTTAGGCAAAGATGGCATAATTCGCGTTGTAATTCGGGCGGTTATCGGCGGCACCATCTATGACTTTTGAAGAGCGTCATCCGTCGATTTTGCCGTACGAAGCTAGGTTTTCGAGATTGTTGGTTTCTTTTGTTCACAAGATCTCCCTACATGGAGGCAACCAACCAATGATTCGTGTGTTAAGAATGCAATATTGGATTCTACGCGCCAAGAATCTAATTAAGTTTACAATTCGGAATGGTAAAAATTGCATTCTGTTTCGAAAATCAGAAAGAAGTCAAATTATGGCAGCTCTTCGGCCTGAGCGTTGTTCATTGTCAAGACCATTTACAGTAGACGGGGTGGATTTCACTGGGCCTTTTGACATCAAAAACTATACAGGTCGAGCTGTCTTATTATAAAAGGCTATGTGTGTCTGTTTGTTGGTTATTTTGCCACAAAGGCAGTTCACCTGGAAGCCGCTAGCCACTTATCGACGTGTTCATTCTTAGCCGCTTTTTCTAGATTTGTATTGCGACATGGTTTCCCAGCTCAAATGTTCTCTGATAATGGGAAGAATTTTGTAGGTACTGCTATAGAGTTAAGGAAAGAGTTTCAGCTCTTCCTTAAATCAGTACAAGATCGAGTTCACGATAATTATGCTGATCGTGAAGTGGTCTGGAAATTTATCTCAGCAGGTGCACCGCACATGGGTGGCCTCTGGGAGGCAGGTATGAAGAGTTTCAAACATCCTTTACGCCGAATTGGGGGTGAAATGAAGTTTACAATGAAAGAGTTTTCGACGCTGTTGAGTCGGATTGAATCATGTTTAAATTCACGTCCATTGAACCCAATGTCTGAGGACATTAATGACCTCAATGTATTGACTCCAGCTCATTTTTTGATTGGTTCAAATTTGCTGGCACCGGTTGAGCCAGAAAATTTATCTAATCCGATGTCCATGGTTAGAAGATGGCAGAAGTTGACAGCTCTTCACCATCATTTTTGTGTGCGCTGGAAAAATGAGTACTTAAAAGAACTCCAGCGTAGAAACAAATGGAAGCATCCTCAAACTAATTTGGACGAAAAGTTATGACGAATAATATTATGCAATTTGATTTGAAACCATAAGATTTTGTTCTAGCATCAATATGGAGCAAGCACAGATGCAGCATCAGCCAATCTCTTGCCGCGTGTGTAAAGGGGATCACCCCCTCCGAAAATGTGCGGAGTTTTTGGCCATGCCGTTCGAGAGACGCCTGAGGAGCGTGCTATTGTATCGCCATTGCTCGTATTGCCTTTCCCACGATCATGTATCGAAGGATTGCAAGAGTCAATACCGCTGTGTGGAGTGTGGTGAGAGGCGCAACAAGTTACTTCACGGAAGCCGAAACCCTTTTAGTTGTGTTAAAGCTCCGCGCCGGTCTACAGTTTTGACCATGGGTTACATGGAGGGAGAGCTATCTCCGGTTTTGGAGGTAGATGAGGAAGTAGAGGTTGGATCTGCGATGGCAGCAGAAGCACCTGGGTCGCCTATATCTACGGGGCCCAGGTCGCCAATATGCTCGCGGACTGAACCCGATGAGCAGCGAAAGATGCCACAGCCACAGCCGCGCTCGCTGCAAGCTGCTGGAAGCTGCAATCTTCTGGGTCCCTTGAGATTTTTAGAAGTGACCGGAGAATGTAGGTGTGGCGTCGCTCCCCTCCTATGCAGCCTTCACTACGCAGTAGAATTGTTTATAGGCCTACTGCTGTAGTTAAAATCGTGACTCATGGAAAAAGTTTTTTGGAACGTGCTCTTTTAGACCCCTGCATGCCCACCTCCACCATTTACGAGCGGTGAAGCGCCTTGCTTTGAGGACCATTCGGCTAGGGGCCCTTGAGCACTGTATGCTGGTGTTGCGGTCTCGGTTTGGTCCCAATAGCGAGCTGAATGACCTATGGCGCAGCTATCCATCTTTGGATATATAGTTTTTGGAGTCGTGGAAAATTAAGTGGTGTGGCCGTAGCGCATTTTTTTCTCTCCTTTTTTATTTTAATGGATTTGTTATAAATTTTGCAGTGGAGCTGCAAGGCGGGCGGTAATGTTAACGCCCAATTTGAATTCGTGGTATGTTGTATATTTTAAACCACAGAGGACGCTAACGTTGCTTATCGTCTCGCACTCCCGCCTCTCACTAGTTTTAAGCTTGAGTTGAAAGTTAATTGAAAAATTATTATCAACGTGTTCGCTACGGCACCCACCACCGTATTTAAAGTTTTTTTTTTTATTATATTTAAATTCAAGAGACTTTTTTTTAACTCGAAAATTTAATAAACGAAAATTTAATAAATAGTGTGTTCAATTTGTGGTAGCGGTGCTCGGACGAGTGTTTTATTTTTCAGCATTTTTTCCATTATACCCCCCGCCAGACGCGCCAGCTGTTTTGCGTTTTTTTTTTATTAAGTTGTGCTAAGGAGCAGCAGCAACACTGTCTATAACGGACATACAAATATATATAGATACATATATACATAGATACATAGATATATAGATACATACTTTCATTTTTATATATTAAAAAGTATGTACGTGTTACTTAATTACTATATAGATGTGGTAGTATGAATGTGTGTTTTGATGTTCGCGGATCAACATGCTAGGCGATGCGTTCGGGTCGACAGCTCAGAGCAGACTGACTGACATACACAGCAGCAACTCAACAGGATTCTGTACATGGGTACGTTTACTTTTATAGACGTACTCATGCAGAACAATACCAACAGGCCAAAAATTGGGAGATAGAATGGTGTCGAAAATAAACACAGGAACAATTACCTTAAAAGAGGAAATAGAACGCGAGTGGGAGAAGTTAAATTTTGAAACCGATATGTTATTGGACCATTTAAGAGAAGAATTTATGTATGATTTTATATTATCGTCAGTCATATCAGAAGCAAGATGAGAGATAAACACATTTTGCGCGGGGCAATAACAGTCAGGATGTTTGCTTTTTTAGAAGTATGACTTTGTGTAGAAGATGGGCCAGCATAAATGTAAGTCATAGCCTCTACAACAGAATCAGTTGCCAACGAATTATTATGAGGCATAACAGTGCACCCTTCAAAAACTACCAGAGGGTTGGACGAATCACTAGTTGACGCTTCGAAATTTAGATCAGGTATAATTTTATTGGCGTCAATTTCCATTGATTAATACCAATATTGATAAATACCAACTATTATTGATATTTATTATATTAAACAAAAATAAATGTTATTTTTTATATTTATTTTCAAAAATCAAAAATAAAAGTTATTCTTGATTTTTATTAAAAAAAAATAAAATCAAAAACTTTTGTATATTATTACTCTTCGCACAGAGTATAAATTCAAAATTCATGGCTGAAATACCATCTGAAATAAAACAGCCTTTATCCTAAGATTTTAGTAAGGAGCACGTAACCTGTTACGGGAGTCCAATGGTTGCGAAAATCTCCGACTCTCTTTTATGGTTTCTTGCACCATATTAAGCCAATCATCTTAAAAAATTGCATTAAAAACTGATTTGATGGTAGATCCAGCTATCACCCATTGGTTAAAATGGTACATGAAACAATCGGATAGATTCGAAAATCATTGGACTTCCATAAGAGAAGAAGTGTTCCTTACAAAAGTTTTCGGAATTGAGGCGGGAAGATAAGATAAGATTTCAGGAAGTCATCATTTTTGTATATATTCTGGTGCTAACTATTGCTGATTCCAGCGCCGCTTCTAGAAACCATTTCGACCTAGGATTGATCAAGTGACCAAACTGGACTAAGACTGAAATATTCTCTTTACAGTCATCAATTTTGTATTTATTCGATTACTACAATATTCACACTCTGTTCTAAGAGTAATAACATATACTAAAATTTGTATATTTTTGATTTAAAAAAAAAAACAAATCTAAAATAACAACAGTTAAATTTTATTGATAACAAAAAAAAAAAAAACGTTTGACATATATATCGAAAAACATTATCATCCATCGACAACAAAACTTTTTTTCATGTTTATGCATTTTTCTTGCCAACGATTTTTTTGTTGTTGAGAATCGACGAAGGATTGTAAATATCAGTATTACAATCCTTGCTGTATATATCACCATCCACCCGAAGGGTTTTCTATAAACTACTTTTTTATTTAGGCCAATTAAACTTAAAATTGAAACTTAAAAATATTTTTGATGACTTCTTATGGACGGACACTTTGCATAAATATAAATGTGCGTATCCCGTAAACTTTAATGTGTAGCTCCCATACAGACATTGCAATTTGGTTGATTTCTTGGAGTAACAATTTTCCTCCAAAGCTAAATGTGCCCGCAACGCACTCCATAGAAAGACATAGCCCACTATGTATGCCTCTTGTAGCTAAAATTCTATTATTTGTCGATCTAACAATTTAAAATACCGATTGAAGGCTTCACATGAGTATGATATACCTGTTTTGGGTTTTGCCAACGTTAAAGTTTCTCTTGTTTTTATTTAAAATTTGGTATTTTTACGCGCTGGAAATAGGTTACACTGTTGCAGAGAAAAAAATGTACATATTTTCCATGTTCGATTATTTTCGATTCGATTTATGTGCTAATTAGATTTAAACAAAAATATGAATAAGTGGTTCACTTTCTAGGCTTTAATTTTTAAGGGTGAGCTTTCTTACATAAAAGCCAGCTCAAATAAATGACTAGCAACCGTTGCATTACAGTTAAACGGAAATGAAGTCTTAGGAAAGTAAAAGAAAGTCCAGATAAAAATTTTCGCTCGCACAAATATTTATATACATAAACACACGCCTAACCAATACAATGTCTGACGAGCAAGTTTATCCTGATGTGGGAATTATGCTTGTGACCGCCAATGTCGGCAGTTTATTTGAGGATGTAAGAACATTTCTGTTCTCGTATGAATGTTCGAACAGTAAATAGATTGAATCTTTTCAGCCGGAACGTTTGCTTGAAATGTGGCTGAAGGAATTCATTGAAAAGGTGGATCAGCTACAGCCAAAATTCTTGGCACTACATCTGCAAGAAGTTGGTGGGAAAACATATGAAAAATCAATGGAACATGTTCAGGAATTCATACGCATCCTTTGCGATGGACTCAACGAATATGTTTATGTGCGAATTTACATGGATGAGGACTTTAAGTCTGCCGAACATTTCACAGTGAGTTTTTTTTTCTGCTCACTATTTAATATTGACTTCAATAAAACATATAAATATATACTTTTTTAATATTAGGCTCTTGGTAATATCTATTTTGCACATAATACTTTGGAAAGCTTGAGATTATGGAATTTTCTCACACACGATTGGGAGATAACCAAGGATAGAAACATTTATTCCGGAAATATAGAAACAATTCCTACTAAAGAAAAGTCAAAATTTCCACAACATTTCTTTCCAGAAGTAAGTACCTATATAGTAACATTTATATTCAGTTGTATTATTTCGTTTTTATCAGTGTAAGTGGTCTCGCAAGGGATTTATGCGGACCCGCTGGGAAATCAATGGTACTGTTATTGATCTAGTCAACATTCATCTCTTCCACGACGCGTCCAATCTTGCTGCCTGCGAAGAGTTTCCATCCGTCTATTGCAAAACTAGGCGGAGAGCCTTAGTCCACACGCTTGAAAGGTAGGCTTCACATAACTTATGTTCATGACAATACAAACTTCTTTGGAAAACACAGATTCCATTTAGATGACAAAAACGGTCTTGCACCCTTTTTTGTTTTTGGTGACTTCAACTTTCGCTGCGATACCGAAGGCGTGGTCAGGGTGAGTAAGCACTTAGAAATCACGCGTTGTACTCGTACTTTTGACTTGACTACACTAATATTTCAAACAGGAGCTGACAAAGAATCTCAGTGTTCATCGCGTGCAGACTGTGAAAAGTGATAGTACAAAGGTACATTATAGAAACTCAACTGGCAACAATGTACTTACAGTTGGAAAAAAAGAATTTAATCACGCCGATCACCAACTGAAGTTTAAAGAGGATTGGGTACCTATAATATAATATAAATTCGATCATAATTACAAATCACACTTAAATTGTTTCTTAGCTTAAAAAATTTGATAGGGAGTTGGAGGCACTGCGAGAAGTTCTAGTCGAATATCCAATACATTTCGTTCCGTCGTATCCCTTTGAAGAAGATCCCGATATGCCGACCGATTATATGTCAACTCGTTGCCCTTCGTGGTGTGATCGAATATTGATGAGCCCAAACGTTAAGGATATTATCATGGAAAGTTTCGATGATACTGAGAACCAAGAAAAAGCGAAACACAGGTACACTATGATCGGAGAGTCCGTTTGTATGGGTGACCACAAAGTAAGTAGACACTAATCTAATTTATGTTTTAGAATATAAATTTATTCAATATTACATAAAAGTTTTCTAAAATATTTATTTTGTTTTTCTATTCATTTTCTCGTATTTTTAGCCGATATACTTAAGTGTTCGTTTAAAACCCAATAAAGGTACTTATAAATGTTGTGATTGCAATCGTACTTACACAAATAACAACAATCGAACATTAATGAAGAACTCAGCAGTGAACATCTATTGCCCCTTTATAATAAGCATCACGTATAATGATATTCTCGACGAGTGCAGAAAACTGAACAAAAAAATGGGTTGTCATACACATATTAATCCTCCTATTATAACCCTACAAAGTGCCTCGGAGACCAACATTGAGGTAACTGATGGAATTGATGCTAGTCAGAAGATTGATGGATTACATCGCAAATGCCCTCCAGTAGTTAGTATTAACATAATCGATTCTGATAATATATGCGTGTGCATGTGTGCACAGCTGTCTAACCAAGCATTGCAGTTCCCTACAACGAATGCGAAAACCACAGACGAATGCGAAAACAGTGTATATGGATCCATTTGTCCCGAATGTCGTAATATTATAAAAAGACAGCCTGTAGAACATCGGTACCGTCTTGTATCGAAACGACTAATGTTGTCTGAAAACATTATAGTAAACCGCATTGACACTCAGCATCTAAGTACGTACCTTGAAAACTCACGAGACGACCCATACACACCAGAAAGCAATGAATCTCATTCCCCATATCCAGAGTTCAATAGCACGTCAACGACTACCTCAAGCAATAGTCGCAGTCCGTATGAACGCATATCACCAGCACTCAACCAAAGATTTGACACTGCCACAAGGAGTAAAGATCAATCACTAAACTTAAGTTCCAGTCATAGCAAACCCACTGCTGCTGTAGAAAAACTTGATACTTCTCTCATCAGGGGTGTAGTATCGCCAGGGCAATTAAAATCTCGTCTGGAGGATCTACAGCGTTTGTCCATGCACAGCCTTAAAAGTGGAAGGGGCGATAGAGTCACTGCTGAAGAAGGTGATGTAGTCAATGCCGAAAAATCCGTTGCTGATGTTACGAACACTCAGAGACGCAATTTGACACACTGGCCAAATTGTTGTAATATCCATTAATATTATTTTTAAGGCTTTTTTTCCGTAAAATATCGCTAAATATTTTTGTTATAATTATTATTCTGTTGTATTTATGCAATATAAGTTTTTTATTTTTTCTTGTTTCTTTCAAAGAAAATTTGATTGTGATCTTTAAAACTAATTTTTAAAGCCCTATTCAGACTAAGTTTATCAAGTTTTATGTAAGTAACATTTGAATCTTACAAATCTAAAAAATTTGTTAGTATTGAGCAAGAAATTTCATTACCAAGCGCGTGTGTTCTTGTTTAAAGTGTAAAACACTATTATTTTACATACTACGTATTTAGGTCTTATGTTCTGGATTCTAATAGGTGTAATGTTTTTATATACACATTCCTTTTTGCATATAATCTGCTTAATAAAAATTGTAAGCCGTGTTTATGGGTTTGTTGAAATGTCAAAATGTGTGCAACATAGCAGTGGGGAAATCGGAGACTCCATATATTACTTATATATATTCGTGATTTGCTTAACGAGACGATCTAGCCATGTCCGTCCGTCCGCAGAAACTATTGTATGAGACGTAAAGACACGAAACATCGCAATTAGACTCTCTAATTGCCGCATAGCTACAAAGTTTCTTTACTGTAATGTTAGAGGTAAATATTTATTGAAGTAGATAAGCTTCATTTTTGTGTGCAGTAATATAGTCGAATATGTACGACTATAGAACTTATGTTAAATATAACAAAAATATGTTGACATGCATATGACATGTTTTACAAAAAGAAACTTCTATAAACATTGAACTTCTGTTCAGTGCCAAATTAGAATATAATATGAAAAAAGTATTTTTGGGTGTAATTGACAATAAAAGCATTCTGCCGAATACAGATAAATCTATTTTGAGTCCTCATCATTTGCTTAATTATTTATTTAATTTTGTTTATTTACAATGCATAATAAAATTATTTTGCTTATCGCTCTATTTGAATTAAATTTTAATTTTTTCACATTGTTTTATTTTTGGAGTTATACTGTTGTAGCTTTGTCAGGTGATTCAACATAAAAAATGCTATCCTGTTATTGTTTTTAGGCTCGCTTTCTTCTGTTGAAGCCGTCAAAAGTCATGAAACTTTGAAAGTTTTATTAAATGAAACAATGGGAGACGAAATAGTCTGGAAGGAACAATCACAAGCGGACGATCTCGGAACAGTTAATACCATTCCAAAGTCGCGATATGTTAAAATAATTCCAAAATCGGAAATGGCAACTGCCAGCAATGAGGAGAATTTTGTTGCTAAAAAAGGAAGTGGAGACATTAAAAGCGTGGACAGTGAAAAAGATAAAATTGCTGTGCTCAAAGAAACCACCGTCTGAAAACGAGGGCTACGCCAAAGTTTTGTATAAATAATAATCGTTAGTGAATTGTTTTATTCAATATGCAAATATGTTGATAGTTTGGTGTCTTTGATGTACGATACTTTGTGTACCTTTTGTTTACCATTAAGTATTAAGATTTGTTAACTGTTTTAATATAGAGTACCTATTATTTCGAAGAAATGTCTTCTATATGTAAAAAATAAAGATGTCGCCCATTATATATGTACAAATATTTTTTTTCAATCGTTGATCAGGCGAAAGAGAAGTAAGTAGTATTAAACTTTTTTTTTTAGATGGTTTATTTGAAAAAGTATCTCATTACTCATTTTGGATGAAAATACGAAAAATTGCTAATGTAAGCGGCGCGATACAACAATAAAATTGAATATTGACGAATTTTGTTAATGTTAAACTATTCGATGAGTTTCTTGGCTTTAAAGTATCTGCGTAAGTACAGTACTTGCCATGTAGCCAGTCCCAGAAGGCAGCACATACTAAATATGCTGAAGAAGAGTACACGGCTGTTGGTTTTCTCTGTAAATGTATTAATGTTGAATGTTAGTGCATAAATTAAGGTATGTAATAACAAATTATATATACCGTTTGTATCCCTCATTTCTTCCTCACGTTTGCGCATCAAAGCAAAATCTCTGACTATAGAATCTGACAGATCCTCTAAACGTTTAAGGTCAACTTCGAGTGGTTTTAGTTTCGATGCCTCACCAATCTAAAATAATATATGTAAACATGTAGTTACTTATTTTATTTGATTATATGCACTATTTGCACTTACTCCTTCATAGCTCTTTGTTTCTACTCCTTTTTTGGTTACAAGCGAAATCTCCTGGACAATACCCCTTTGATCTGAATTTTATTAAAATCAAAATTACCGTATTCCCATAAAATTTAAACAATGTGTTGTGCTGTACTTACGAGCTGGCACCTTCGATATGAAACAGATCTCATACGTGTCATAGATCTCAGACATGAAACTGAATTTTCCTTTCGTGATGTGCTCCTTTTGTGACAAAATATGTCCTTTGGTGTCCCGTGCCTGCAACAACGTTGAATAATAAGAACGTGTTAATGCAATTACATTGCGCACTTACAATGTAGTCAATGATCTGGCCAGGCACATCGGTCACTTCGTATTCGCCCATCACAAGTTGGTTCGCTTGAATGTCTTCCTTTAGGCACTTCTGTGTGTTGGGCGTCAGATGAAACATTACACACGCCGCATGGTTTATTATAGCACACAGCGCCACAAGCAATACGAGTCGTCCATACATCTTCTCGGGTGTTTATTATCAAAATTTAAATCCAGCCAATTTTCTTTTTTTTAATTAATTTTTACTCGTTGCGCCGCTGATGTGGCCGGGCTAACAGTGTTACCCACTTCGAGATTTAAAAATACTTTTTTTGTTTAAGACGAGGGAAGGCGGAAGTAATTTTTGTATAATACAGAAAACCAGGGTGTCAATCAATTGTAACTATAAACATTCGCTCAGCTTTTGGAATATGTATATAGAAAACAGATATAATGAGGCCAAGCAAAACTAATTACTTGTAAATTTAATGACAATCAGCTTTCCAGTGCCGAGTTAACTTCAAGTTTGCTTAAACTCGAATTAACTAACAATTTCCATATTTATAGTGACAACCATAAAATAAATATGAATAATAAAATAGATAGAAACTTGATAATCGAAAATAACGGCACTGTGAATTTTTACTTAAACATCATTCTAAAGCTTTTTTTCCGAACTTCTCTAACCAAATCGGATGGTACACGCCATAGTTTTTATAGTAGGCCTTGATTTGTCTCTTAATTTTGCTTTCTACAAACTTTATTAAACAGTATGCTAATAAACTTTTGAGGAAAATGAAGGCTTACTATACAATTATAATTCGAAAATTTGAAAAATTTTACAATTAAATTTGTTTCGTAGCAGTGCGTTGAAATGGCTGCGAGATATACAATTTAAATTTACTGTTGTAGCAGTGCGGTAAATAGAGTCAGACATACGGGCGGACGGACATGGCTACATCGACTCGTCTTGTTGCTCTGATCACGAATATTTATACTTTATTGGGTCTCCGGTGCTTCCTTTTCTATGTTACATACATTTTGACATATCAACAAACCCAATATAACCTGCTACAAATATTTTTTATTCAGGGTAGAATGAGTCAACCAAATATCGTTCATACGATATAGTTCCAATTTCCATCCAAATCTGCGAGATAATAAAATAGAACACGTTTTATTTTTGTTCTTGCTTCATTTTCTTTTACCTTGCTGTCATATTGGCAGGGTTGGCACTTTAGCCAGCCACTTTTGTGATGATTTTAATGCTATATCAGTTGTCAGTTGAATTTGAAAATTAACGCAAATATTTTAAAACATGTACTTATTAAAAAAAAATGTATTCCGAATAATGTGGTTTAAAAATGTCGATAGCTGCTCTGTATGGGAAATGTCTGCAGTTTCATAATCTTTTACGGATAATAGTGCAATTGTAGTGGTCTGGACTATATTACGACTGAGCACATTCGCACAAGGGATTGTGTGTTTTGCAGAAGTTCACATTATTGGGGTATGTTATTGATTGCCATTTAGTTGGGAATGGCCAAACACGATTCTTTTGTAAACGACCCAAGCAGCTCACAATCGTTCGGTAGTCACACTGCACTGGGCTGGTCAACCGGATGAACAACTCAGCTCCAGCATAGAGAGAGGAACCCAGTTTTATCTAATGGGCAACGTTCGAGAGGGTGAGCGAGCATCCTTTGGATAGACCAAGTCTGTGAAGGTCTACTCAAATTTGGTATTAAGAACGATAAACTGTTGTGGCGTCGAAAGAAAAATACCTTACAAGACTTTATACATATTTTCATTTTGAACGCGATGAGTGCTGTACTGAGCGTTCATTGGGACCGATAATGTATTGTATGATTTTCTTATTCTTCAGAGATAAGAACAAACAGTGTCAACATAATTTTTACCTTAAAGCGTATCTGTGAATCCATATATTGTCCATCCAAAGATTGTGATCTTTTTGGTAATTATTGAAGACCCTATAAAAGCGGGCAATATACCATCGATTTAAATTTTCCGTTGTGTTACCGTAAATTTCGTTTTCATCAACGCGATCTTGATTACCGATAGCTGTAAGCAGGACTTGTGGATGTGGGTTTAATGTTTGTACACTTTATGACTACAATTTTCTAAATGTTACAAAATCGATTGTATCTCTTATAACAATTTTAAATCTTCTATATATATAAAAACTAGCTGGTACCCGGCGCATTGCCGCCGTTCCCCTTGCATCTCCTTTCCACTGCCACTCCTTCCTCTACTCCATCTTCCCCCTGTCCCAACTTCCCCTAACCCCACCTTCCCCATGCCCTTTTATTCTAGCTCCAATTCCCCTACCCCTCTTCTCCTGTCCCTTCCACCCCTTCTACAATCACCCCTTACCCTGCCCCTTCCCCTACCTCTCCTTACTTTACCACCCCTTTTTGCTACCCCTTCGATCTCATTAACAACACATACAACATTTCATACCACTATCTTAAATGGTACTCTGCGCGTTGCTGCCATTCCCCCTGCCACTCCTACATTTACCCCACCATTCCTATCATCTCTTAATTAATTTAATTACCATCCTTCCCCTACCTCCCATTCTAATTCCCCTGCCCCTCTTCCCCTTTCCCCATTGCCCTACCTCCCCTTCTACCACCTCTTATCAATGCCCCTTTCCCTGTCCCCTTCAATCAAATTAGCATGTGTAGGACATTTCATCCCTCTATCTTTCCCCTGCCCCTCCTTCTCCATGCCCCTTTCCTTACCACCTCTTCCCTATCAAATCTTCCCCTCCCACTACGTCTCATACCACTTCTCCCCTGCCCTTCTACCGACCTCCTTTCCTTTGACTCCAACTTCTCCCTGCCCCCTTTCCCATGCGGGATAAAGCTAAGTTGTTTAAAGCTTTGAGATGATTTAATTGAAAACATTGCTAATTATAAAAGCAAAATCTGTAAATAAATTTTACGAATTAAAATAAGAAAAATAAATTTGACCGAAAAATCATATGACAGTTATAGTCGGCCTATAAAAAAAAATTATTTTTCTTGAGCAAAAACACTATTTAAAATTGTAACAAGAAAAAACGTTAGCTTTGGTTGAACCGAAGCTTTAATACCATTCACACGGAGGGGATGGGTTTTAAATAGGTGCTACCCCGGTGGGTTTATATGGTGGGTACCCCAAAGTCTATGTATGTTAGGCGGCTGTCCATAAATAGGTACCACATCACATTTCAACCTAATATTGACTTTAATAAAGAAGTTTTTCATACAAAAAGTCAAAAGTGGGCAGTATTAAACGGCAATAAAAATAAGTGAATGTGTCACGAATATATATACACTGCGCGTCATCAAGGTTAGCGCCCCCTTTTACACGCACAGAAAAAGTTAAATATTATCTGAACCATTTGTGCTATAGCCTTACAATTATCCATTATCCATTATCCATTATGCTCCTAACAATTCTTCTTTAAATAAAACAACAATGGCTACTGTAACATTAAAGATTTTTTTTAAATAAATTTATTAGAAAAAGTATGCAAAACGAATCTAACAACAATGATGGGATTTAGTATTTTTATATTATGTTTTAGTAATTTTTAAGTGAAATTAGTAATGCGTTGTACCGCCTTTGTTTGCAATTACTTCGAAAATTCGATTAGGTATTGAATTGTAGAGTTGTCCGATGTAATTTAATGATATGGTAGACCAAGCGTGTTTGATGCCTTCGATTAACTCGGTTTAGTACTATATTGTTTTCCGGACTCGTACACTTTTCTGGCCAGCCATCCCCAAATGTTCTAGATGATATTTAGATCGGGCAAGTATGGTGGCCACTCGAGGAATCAACTTTTTGGTCCTGATCTACAGCTTTCCTAATTACTCGTTGCACAGTTGATACGCTTGCCTTAACACCGGTTTTTTTTAATCTTCGTAGAAGAGTCGTGCGAATTTGAAGCTTGGGAAACCATTTGATTGTTGCCGCCTTTGAAATTTTTCCATAGTTTTCTCTATTTTTAAGAAAATTGGCAATCGTTTTTCTGTGCCTTCCAGTTTTTTCCGCAAATTTATGGAAGGATAGTCCAGAGTCAAAGTACGTTTCAATCTTAGAATTTTCTTCCAAAGATAAAACTGTTCCTCTTCCCATATTGCGCGTTTATTTAAAGACATTTATTACTTTAATGTTCACAAAAAAATTGGTGACTCTGCTTGCCAAAACCAGCGAGATAACTAAAACTGCATATGGAGGCGTTAACCTGATGACGCAAAATAAATGAAATCTTTTTCGTCGAAAATAAAAATAAAATAGAAAATAAAATATAACAGCTTTTTTTCTTGTGAAATTGCGCACATATGATGATTGCAAAAACGAAACAAAAATTACGAAGTTGAGTGCAGTAGGAATTTAGAAACACAGACAAGTGGAAGGGGGGGAGGGGTGCGCTAGCCTGATGACTCGCAGTGTATGTACTTTACGGGATCTACGATTTCCATTTCATAATAATACCATACCATTGTGATGGTATAATTAATAGCCACATTTGCTGAATGACAATTTGTATGCAAGCAATTTGTATGTTGCTCTGATCACTAATATTTATACTTTATTGGGTCTCCGGTGCTTCCTTCTCTATGTTACATACATTTTGACATATCAACAAACCCAATATAACCTGCTAAAAATATGTTTTAAATTATGCTTTCCTACCTTCCATGCAGTCATCCAACTAACGATCAAGGTATTGAGAATATGGAAACGCATATTGCGGTGAACAACAAAACCCTCACTCTAACGAAGCAAACTGGAAAACAGCAAAATGTCGTTTTTTGTGTGTTATCAACATAAATCATGAGTGGTTGGATAATGTTTTGATTTAATTGTTAACTGAAAGTGATCACTGGAAATTATGAGGACAGGCTGAAAAGCTATTTCAAAATGTAACAGATGGAGCTCGAAGTTTTTAAACCATTAACCAACATTGCAACGGCTATATATAGTCTATTGTTAACGGCTGCTACCAGATTTTCTCTTGCGCTTGGATACTAAGAAAACATTTCACGAAAACACATGGTGTTGTCAAAATTATGCTTTGTAATGCCATTTTCTGGAGAGGATTAGCTTAAAATGGTACAAAAAAAACCATTAGAGAGTGTGGGAGATAGTCGGAATCATTGGGCTCCTGCAACAGGATATTGGCTCCTTACAAAAATCATGGGAATTGAGGCGGTCACCTGATTTGTATATATTCCAAGTGGCATATCCTCCATACAGATCTTAGATATTAACTCCAAAATACAGGAAATTGCCATCAGTTTCTGGAATATCTTCTCTTTTGTGCCATTTTCTGGAGAGGATTGGCTTAAAATGGTACAAAAAACCAGAGAAGAGTATGGGAGATAGTCGGAACCATTGGGCTCCCGCAACAGGATATGGGCTCCTTACAAAGATCTTGGGATTTGAAGCGGGAACATGGAATTTTAAGTAGTCATCAGATTTGTACATATTCTAGTGCCAACCATTGTTGATTGCAGCGCCCATTCCAAAAACCCATTGGAACATGTATATACCGCATAATCCTTCCCGTGATTAACCATATCCTCATTACAATTCTTTACCAATGATATCAGTTGCCACTTGGTATTGGTACAATATATCAGTTGAGCGATAGTTAGTGATTCAATCACGGCGACTGAAAATCACGAATCACGAATATCAGTTGAATATAAGTTGATGATATGCATGATATATTACTCATACGCCATGAATCACAGTGGCACTAGTAAGAAAAATAATTCAATCACTGACATTTACAATATATAGGGAAATATCGCTCAACTCTAGTGTCAACTTCGTAGTTTAATTTTACGATCGACTTAAATAGAAAAGTTTTTCATACAAAAACCCAAAAGTGGGTTCGTATGGTGGCTACACTAAAGCCCATCATATCGAATGTTAAGTTGATATCGACTAAACTAAAGAATTTTTTCATGCAAAAAGTAAAAAATAATCGGTGGGTTTGTATGGCGGCTACCCCAAAAAGGGGGCGCGTCATATCAATATGGATATTTTATAAACTTAGGACGAAAAGCATATAAAATGCTGGATTTCAGCCAGAGCAATAGAGAAAAAAGGTTATTATCAATATATGCATTTTTAACTGGCTCAAGGTCATTTTACATTGGGAAATATTTTTTGTATATATATATATATATCCACAATGCGAAAGAAGGAATAAGGAACAACCTTTTTTTTTGTTTACACGGATACATGTGTGTCAGGGTATGCCAAGCCCATATTCAGTCGGATTAGCCGTACATTGCTAATGAGTATTTTTATGCCATGCTTTATTGAAAATCACCTTGTGTATCTCAAGACTTTTTTGTTATCCAATTTTTTTGGTATTATTTTGCATTCTTGCAAGTACGGCAAGTAAACTGATCATTATACATTAATTTGCATCGAGGAAATATATATAAAAAAAATATTTCCCAATGTAAAATAACCTTGAGGCAGTTAAAAATTCATATATACATACATTATTGGTCGCCAATAACAAGGTTATTATCAATTTTATATCCTCTCATCAATTTTCAAGTGCTAATTTTTACATATCATACGGACATTTAAAAAGATCAATTCGATATTTTTCATTTCAATATCATGAAGTAATATGAAAACGTTTCAAATTAATATGAAAAATGTCATATTGATCTGAATTCATATCATCCACAACTTCGAAAATAGGCAAATCAATAGACGAAGACAAAGAAAATTGTTACGAAAGCGAGGAAATGTGCCGAATCTAAAAATAGAAAAGATTATAATGATCTTTGTTTAGCGGGGACAGTTTATGATATAGTACTATATCTTGCCTTGTGGGTCGATGCCAGCTTCATCGACCAGAAGGAATTTAAGTTCAAAAATTACCCCGATTGACCTCGATTTATCCACTAGAAGATATAGCTAAAATACAAAAAGTATCGAACATGTTTGAATTAAAGCAATTATTAATGTTGAATATTAAGTTTTTAAATTGGTCCACTACATACAAAAAGTAAATCCAACTAATAACATTAATGTTGTATAAATTGTATATTTGTATCACTATACATTTGTGGACTCGGTAGTTTAACTGCTTAACATTTCAGACGTATTCCCGTATTCACATACATACATCGGACAAACAGAAGGACATGGTTAGATCGAGTCGTCTTGCCGCTCTGGTCGAGAATATATACATATGTACTTTATGGGATTTCTGAAGCCTCCCTCTAGTATTTACAAACTTCGTAACAAAATTAATATACTATAAACATGATGTGTGTATTTTCTTTTTAAGCTTTTTTTTTTTTTTCAAAAAATCAATCAAAAATCATTACCCCAAAAGTGGGTGAGACACATCCTTTGATATTTATGTGAAGCATCCACCCATAAGAAGCCACCAACTCAAATTTCAAGTCGATATTGGCTGACAAAAAAAGTTTCTCATTCACAAAGTCAAAAAGGGTTCTATCCTAATAAGTGGGCGTGGTATGTCAATATATATCTAGGTGTGACGTTACAACTAGATAATTTGAAATGCCAAAATTTCGAAAAAATTGTATTCTTATTTTGACGTGTTTTATAATAATCTGCCATCAGATCGTGGCGCCCCGTGAATCCCTACTTCATTGGATCTACGATGTCAACTTAATTGCATTGCATACATTTTGATAAACTAATAGTTCCATTTGGCACAATGTGTGAATGGTATAAAAAACAACACACACAATGGTTCACACCATTGTTTGCTGGGTCTCCGATGTTTCTTTTTATTCTTAAATTATAAAATGCTTTCTTTCTTTAAGGCGTTGCAAATGCAGTGGAGTATTAAAATTATTGCAATATTTAATTAAAATCATTACTCTCTAGGCTTTTCCCTTTCTTGCTCGTACTAAATTAATTTGATAAATTGTACTCAAATCAAAGTGCATCTCGCAGGTTTAAATAGATAAAAATATAATTTAAACTCGTCGAACAATTGTTTGATATTACATGCTTGATTTGAACTATTTTGTTGTCAAAAGAAAAGTGCTCACAAACACATTTAGCAGATTGGGAGTCCCTGCTGAACGGTTTTAGAGCCGTTGATTAAATTGACGGCTTGGTAAATAGTTTTATATACGAGTATGTGTGTGTGTGCGAGAGTGTGTCGTTTGCGTATGTGTGTGTGTGTGGCTCTTTATTAAAAGTTGAAAAATACACTGGGCTATAACAATATAATTGAATTTGTATTATTTTGTGTCTCCATTTGTGTTGTAACAATTATTTGTGAAAGGCAAGCATTTGCATCAAGTGTAGCCGGTCGATTTTGTACTGAAAACGGAAGGAGAATACTTATATCCAGCAATAAACGCTGAACTCAACAGCAAAGCAAATGTCAGGCGTGGATCAGGTAATTGTAATTGTGTATTTGTTGGCGGCGGCGGCTATAGATCCAAGGGAGCGTCGGTTCTGTCGCAATTCGACGACTATAACTTAATTATATGAACTTTTTATATGAATATTTGGGTGCATGCACATATGTATGTATTAATTGCTGTTTTTTAATTTGTTTGGTTGCAGATGAAAATACCCGGAAATACAGGTAACAAGCCCCCTCAAACGAACGACCGACAAACCGCCTCCGGGCCCCACTAACCCGCTTGTAAAAAGAGGTTGGAATTGTTGTACGCATTTTGTTATTTATTTAGCGTTTCTGCGACAAATACAAGGATTATTTTTTTATTTGCATTATATGATGATTTATTTGATTTTTTTTAATTTGATTTGAAATTATTCCTCCGCGTTTGTTAATATTAAGCATAGCGCATACCACATACATACATATCCATACATGCACACATTCACACGGGTGTATTGAAACTTGCTGATTGTGTTTGCCAGTGTGTGTGTGAGCATTGAAGATTTTATTAATCTTTTGTACTCTTATTTTTTTTGTCCAATGAACAGTAGCAAAAAGTCCCGAGGAGCGGAACATACCATGGAGCCAACAAGTCGATGAAGCTTCTTACGAGAGTCAAAATTCTCCAACCACTGAGGGATAATTCTGGTAGTTTAAAATTATTGATTTGTCTTATTTTTTTTTTTTTTTCTTAAAGCTTTTCTAATTGTGCGCATCGCATCTATCGTTTCAGCTGCTAGCCAAAGTTCAATGCAATTTCAGTATCCACCTTTTAATGCAAAAGAGAATCACAACAATCCTGGGAATAATTTGAATAAGCCGAGGAAACCATCAAACAATTATGGTGAATACATATGTGTACTTTACGTTAGCTTAACGGTATATTTATTAACCCTCTCTATACAATATATGTACTAGTAATCTTACTTTTTCTGACAATCTAAAGATTGTTCTCTTTGTTCCAAATCAAGTTCAATGACCCAGAAGTAAGCATTTGTAGTCAGTATAGACGAGTGCGAGTAGTCAGTATAGAAGGTGCGCAAATGGCCTTGAAATAGGGTCTTTAAAACTTTTTGGGAATTAATTAGAAAAAAATCATTGATCGGAATATAGTCTGTGAGACTCTTATGCAGAAAAAGTTATGATATAGTTTAAATATGGAAAAAAGTGCAGAGTTAACTACGAGTTGAGTTAAACTTTAATTTACTACCAGTTTTTATATTTATAGTAATAAGCATAAATGAAAACATGTTAGAATGCGGCAATCGTGTGTTCAGGACTTCGAAATTTGCACCATTGATTATGTAGACTTACAAGACATTAACATTAAAAAAAAAAAAATTTAATTTAAATTTATTTTATTTATATAAATATTCCAAGGGTCAGTTTCTCAATCTCTTGTCAGATAGACTGACCGTCAATTAAGCAAGTGTTTAAAGACCTGGAAAAGCATTTTGATTTTCTTATAGTACGGTTAAAATATCTTATTGGTCAATGTGTCAATGGAACCAATCATCTTACGGTGTGGCAGCACTGCGACAAAAGCTGAATATGAAAATCTAATAAGAAAATCAATCCAATTAGATAATCCTTAACCAGAAGAAGAAAGTCGTAGACGCTAACCGGAATAAAGGGCCGCTAAATTTGATCAATAATATCTATCAATAATTATATATAAATATAGTCTTAATATCAAAGTTTGGTGTCTAGCTCTTATCCTCTCTAAGAAATGTTGTTTCATACAATCGGACGGGCATGGCTATATCGACACTATGTCCAATGCTGATCAATAATATATATTTTATGGGATCTACCACGCATCCTTATGTCTCATTATGTGTGTCCCAATATAAAGAGGATTTTTTGAATAGGTCGTTTTTTGTGAAATAACGAAAGTTTTTTTTGACATTGAATCCGTACGTGAATTTTAACTTATTAACTTATGTTTAAAAAGTTGATTAGTGATGCCGGGCTTACAATTTTAATTTTAGCTTTCCTGCTCTCGAATGCTTTGCTTTTCATTACCAATCTGAGAGTTTATTTTCCAAAATGGAAAAATTTTTAGGCTTTGTTGGTAGATATGTCGAGCGAATATTCGGGCCCGTCCCTAAAATAAAAAAAATATGAAAAGAATATCAAAAAAATTAACAGACAAATGCGATCATATTGATATCAGACCCCTAAGAAAGCCTTGGACTGATATGTGCGGTGAACAGTTTTAACATGTAAACTAGAAAAAGACAAATTTTTTCCTGTGTCTGCTATATTATATCGTCTGTACAATAGAGTCGCATGTAGCATATTACTACATATTCGAAACATATGACAAATGATAAAATTATGCGGAAATATCTACGTGTATTTTCTCAATATGAAAATTGCGTCATTTATGCTATAAATAAAAGCCAGCGTGACAGATGACAATTCAGTGTTACTAAAAATGGAATGCTACACGAAGAAACCACGCTTTTAATGAATATTTGGGCTTCAGTCCGAGAGTGATTGTTCAGAAACAAATTTATAGACAATGTGGTACTACCTTGTGGATTTTGCATTCACCACTACGAAATACCCTGATTGGCGTTGTGGGAGAGGCATCCACAAAATATAAGACATCTGTGTAAGGAAAATCTAAATAGGAAAATTGCCCAAATTTCTAGCTCTTATAGTTCATGAGACTATAATATATAATTATAATAAGTTTATACATACAAATTGCTAACAATGAAATTATTATAACAATTAATATCAAGCACCCCACGCTTTTTTATGTTAAAGTTAATTTTCTGTCAATCACTTAATTCTCATTTTAAACTTATTCAAAATTATTTTTTACTTTTTAGTTCACATTACTATTAAAGGGTGTTTTTTTTAGTATTTTTTTTTTAAATATCATACGACGTTCTCATCAACATATGTATCAAGTTGTTGACTCGTTTTGTGGGTAGCACAATGAAACAAAACAAACGAAACGGAACGGAACAGAACATTCTCCACATACAAATCAAATATCCTGATGATCCTGGTCAGGATATTAGGTCAAAATTGTGAAATTATTGTATTGTCATCGGTGCTTAATACACGTGCAAAATTATTTCGACGTTAGGAAGTTGGTGAAAATTGAGTTGAAAGATTCCGTTACATAGATGGATAGATAGATAGATACAGGTCAAGCTAATAAGAGCGTGTTAAAAATTTAATTTAAAACATGCGTTGCACAGAACCCTATCAAATTTCAATTCCGCCGTTTCGCACAAATGTGAAATGTGGAACAGCTTAACCAAAAAATTCGATATTGATTGTTATTATTGTTGCACAGAAATTTATCTGTTTATTTATAAAACTATTTATGTATTATATATATACTCGATGTTTAAAGTAACTGAGGCCGCAGTAAAACTCTATTAATGATGATAAGAGCATGATAACAGGAGCAATGTTAGTTGTGAAGGGATCAATGTATGAAACAATTATAGGAGATAGCGACGTCAAGTTACAGAATAGTAGGAAATATGTTGTTTTCAATTCATGCTGATTAATTTTCGTTTAATTTATAGTCTGATCGTCTTTTCCATTGCGAAACAAAAATTATGAGCGCTGCTCACCTTTGTTTGAACCGAAGCTCTGATACTAGTAGTCACACGTAATTTCAAATCGTATAACAGCTATATCAGATTCAAGCTGATATTGACTTAAAAAAAGTTTTTCATACAAAACCACATAATAGGGTGGTGGGTTTGAGTGGGGCTACCCTAAAATGTGAGCATGGAATAAATAAATACAAAATTATTCGCATCAAAATTCAATCTGCGTATGGTAAAGGAAAATCTAAGCATCCAAGTTTGTTTATAGTTACCGAGTTCGGTCTCTTATTTGGTACTATACGGATATGGCCAAAACGGGTCAGCTTCCGAAACGGATGAACATATTTAGTTTATGGGATCTATAATACCTCCTTCTGCCTATTCGCAGAAATTTACTATTCAACTGTGATATTACAGTAATATTCTACACCTATAGTACCTGCGTACGTCTTGTAAAGAAGGCTTATGTTCAAAGGCCATGCATTTTAAATGTTTTAACGCAGAAGGAATTTGTTCTATATCTATAAGTTTTGGACATGAGGTTCTACGTCCTATGCATATTCTCATAATTGAAGGATCCAACGAACTAACTTGTTAAACGCAGACCATTTATTGAATTTTATTAAAAAGTCTGAGACAAGTAAAAACTAGATTATGAAATTTTTTCTATTACTTAATTTGATTGGAGAAATTACTGCACACCAGAATCTGAAAGCAAAAAATACCAAATTGTTGAAATTGTTTGTTTTTTTACTTGTTTAATAAGTACCTTGGCATTTAAAATTTCTTCACACCAGTCTTCCTTTCCAATGCTAGCTATCGCTTTAATAAGCACCTTTTTTACACTTTCGACTCTTCCGCGAAAAGTTTCAATTATCTCTTGTGTTGCTGCTATACTTTGGCTGGGGCACCAACATTCGTAGTTTGTAACAAGCGCAAGTGAAGCATACAATATCCCTGCTTCTTTGGCCAAAATCGCCTCTGGACAAAGAGTCATGGTTACAATATCACCTCCCGATTTTCGAAAATAATCATTTTCTGCCATTGTGGAATATCTAGGTCCTTCAATATTAACTACAGTAGCTTTGATATGCGTGGGAATAAGACTTTCTTTTGCTGCAGCTATTAGGTGTTGCCTAGTGCGCTCATTAAACGCCGGAAACATGGGAAGGTGACAAACTCCAAATGGACTACCTGTGGCACCATCGTAGAAAGTTTGAGCCCTTTTTGTGCTGCGGTCTAAAAAATCATTTGGCACAACCAGATTGCTAGGTTTTATATTGTCACGTAGAGATCCACATGCGTGTGTTACGAGAATATGCGTACAGCCGAGTTTGCGTAGTGCCCAAATATTGGCGCGATAGTTTACATTTGATGGCATTATATCGTGTAGGCGACCGTGTCGAGACAGTAGAGCACAATTAACGTCTTCGATAGTTCCCTCGATTACTGTATCTGACGGCTTGCCGAAAGGAGTGCAGACGGCTGATTCACTTCGGTTTTCCAGTATGATGGGTTTATCGAGCCCTGACTCGCCGATAATGCCGACCTAAGCAACAAATCATTGTAAAAAAACCATTAAATATTTGTGTCCTTCTTTAAACTTACCTTAATGGCTAATGATTCTTCTCCATTGTCTAAATTTGATTTCCGGGCATCAAAACCGTTCTGTTCTTTGGTTTCCATCGTTTTTTTTTTTTTTTTTTGAATTTATTCCTTGTTTTCTAAAAACAAAAGCCAAACAAAAAATGTTTTTTTTTTAATTTTTAAATTTTGGTGTTTCAAAATTAGTCAATCTAATCAAACTAAATAATAAAATATTATTCCAGAATATGTAATACTCTGGATAGTTCCAATGTTAAGGGCATAATAAAGCGAATAAGAAAAGAAGGACAGAGCGATTTAGATAACAGTAAGGTATGTTGAGACCGAGTCAGAATGAGGAAGGCCAATTACTACCTTCTTATATGTCAGCCGTTATGCGAAGACAGTATCTGCAGGAAATGCTCAAAGCTCTGCCAGCTCTTCTCTTCAGGTTTCTTTGACCGTTGCATCCGATATTTTCATTGTCACGGAAAAGTGACTAAACTTCGGTCTTTGATGCGCTTGGTTTTAGCAACCCTTTTACGTTTCTTTTTGCGATATCTCAACCATTCTACATAACTCTTTGCGATCTAGGTCCCTCTCGAGTGGTTCTCTGCATGCAAGTTCTTCACTTTTTGCGATATGTTCAGAATTCCCACTCTCATTCTATTTGTTCTCGTTCATAATTAATTTTTTTAAGTATATTCGCACAGTTTTGTTTAAATTTCTAAACAAATTTTGTTATAATTATCACACATTTTCTTAATGTTTTGTTCAGTTTTTTGAGCTTTCTAAATAAGAAATTTATCTAGATGATTTTTTCTTTTGGCAGATAGTTTCCCACTTACACTCATAATGTTAGAGAGTTCTTTCAGTCTTGCGAATTGTTTTTATATTGAGTGTGTTTTTAGTTTAGCTGAGTATCTATAGACTATACCACTTTGACCGCGATTTGTTAAACATATGATTCTGGCATTTTTAATTTATTTTGTGAAGAGGTTGCAGAGACAACACTTTCAATCAAACTCTCTTGTATGTATTAATATTTAATAACACAGAAAATTTTCAACCGATTATAAACTTTTTAACAGCTGTGGGAAAATAATAATTTTTTCATTCTTATACCCTTCACACATACAGCCTACAGCCTTTCTAATAATAAAAAGAAAAAGACGACATTACCTAGTATTAGCTATCACTTTAGTGCCATTTCCTACTAATAAACATTTTAGAGCAGCTACTAAACTTTTTGAGGTTTTAATGTAAGCTTTGATGCTCTAGTCATGTTTAAATGCTTTTCCGTTCATGCCCGAAAGAAATTTAAACACTTCTTTTGAAGTTGAAATACGGACAATTTTAACGAAACCGAATCCGAATAAATTATTGGAATTCATAAGCCGAAACTCGGTGGTATAATCTACCTTTTCGAAAAAGTCAACACTCTATGTTTATTAGTACGAAATCGACTTGGTGTCGACTTTTTGAGATAAACTAATTGTTTATTAGTGAGGCTGTAGTATTGAAGATACCATTATAGACCCCAAGAAGTATACACCTATATTCTTGATCAGCTCGATGAGTCGAGTCGATTTACCCATGCTAAGTTTTTATATCAATATGTCACGCACATGTTTAGAGGCTACCCTAACCCATCGCCCACTTTTAGTGTTTTACATTAAAAACATCATTACAGTCAATATCAACCTTAAATTTGATACGGTGACTCCTTACTGATAGACTCTTCACCTTTTTTTTGTATGCAAAAGTTTATTATTTTGTATTTGTTATTGTAATCACGTAGTCACGTGAGTATAGAGAGAGATAAAAACGTGCATATAACGAGAATGATGATAAAGTAAAATAAAAAAGGACAAGCGACACTTAGTCGTTGATTAATAAATTAATAAATCTTTTATAATTTTGTACTTTGTTAATTCCGCTGTTTGCATTATGCGCATGATATCAAGATGTTCCCACTACACATAGTAGAAGGTACGCCCTTGCTTCAGCTGATAGGAGCGAAATAGTTTCTCGAAGTTTGCATGTTAAGCATCTATATAGCTGTCCATGATGCGAACCTTTCTAAAACCATTGGTCCTGATAACAAATGAATCAGGTAGGGCCGCGGAATCGAGGGAGCGGTTTAACCCATATTTATACCCTGTGCCCAAAGGGACAAGTACAAGGGACTGGCAGAAGGAAGCGTGGTAGATCATATACTGTATATATATTTTTGATCAGCATCGAAAAACGGCCAGTTAACAGGAAAAAAGTTTTTTTTTTTTATTTAATTTTTTTTTAATTTATTTTTTTTTTAAATTTTTTTTTTTTTTTTTATTTAAAACAAAAAAAAATTCTAAGTCTACATTAACAAGCGTACATGGTATTTCGTAGCAATGAATACATGGCTGATAAAGGAAGAAGAAGTTAGAATGAAACATTGTTAGTTATGACTGACTATACATAAAAACAATAAGTCGACACATTCAGATGGACGGACATAGCTAGAACGACTTGCCTAATCGAGCTAATCAGGAATATATTTACTTTATGGGGTGTTTGGTGTTCTCTTTAAGGCGTTGCAACTTTTGTGACCAAATTATAATGCTATTCACACTCTGTGTGAATAGTATAAAAATACATATTTTTGTTTAATATTGCATACGCAACAATTACATTTTTAGGCATACATTTCATTCAATTCTTCAGAATAAAAATAAAATTGAGTAAGAAATAATAATAATAATAATTCAGAAAAAATTTTTTTAGATAACAAGAAGTATGGTAAGCCAGGACTTTACAATAACACTAAAAGCGATGATTACCAATCGAGTAGCGCATGGGGCTCTAGACGAGCGATTGTCGAAAGTTCATCTGGAAATTTTAATCGAGTTCGTAAATGACATCTTTGTGAATTTTATTGTGTATTCAATAAATAATTTTTACAGCTTGTAAGAAATGACGACGGCTATGCATCCGCAAAACTGGATAACAGGCCGAATGATTCAACTGAAGATAAGACAAACGCTGCCCCAACCGTGGCAGCTCCAAAAAAGACAACTTGGGCGTCTATTGCATCCCAACCTGCAAAGCTTACATCTCGGGTATTTAATCAGCATATAGTTTTATTAAATTTATATACTTTTTTATTAAATACATTTGTAGACAACATTGACAACTTCCAGCCACAAAAAGAAAGGCCCAGGCATGCCCCCACCACCAATGGTGCCAGGAAAACACAATTTAGATGTAAATACTTGGGATTTGCCAAACAACAATCCACCGCCAATTCCAACGCCACCACCACCCATTGATCTGTCCTGTACGGCCATTAATTTAGACTTTCCGCTAAGTGTCTCAACAGAGCCGCCATTAGGTGCAAGATCTGAAAAAACTCAGAAGAGTTTAGATTTTCCCCAGAAAGAAGACAACAGGACACCGTTCAGTAACAATACAAACAACAGTAACAATTTTGGGCGCGTACGAAACTCTCCCAATGGTCATGTTCGAAAAAATTGGTCAACCCAACATCCATTGCACCAACAGCAGCGAACAGTGAGTGGAAATGGTGCTCCGGGACTATCGGGACCAACAATACGTCGCGCTGAAACTGGCAACAGCACCTCAAACCGGTATAATAACGAACGCAGAGGAAACTTCCCAGCAGGCCGTAACGATTATGAAGGAGCTTCTAGATCCCACAATGTTCGCGATGAGAACAGCAGTCGAAATGTAGAACGAGCGCCTAGTGTGGGTGAAGTTCCTGTCGATCCCCAGGCTCTATTGGACGAGTTAAAAGTTAAGAACAATTATAATCCAGCAAACATTGATTTAGAGAAGGCTGCATCATCAAGGTATGTACCTTTAAAATTGCTCTTAGGAAGACTATGTCTACCGCATTTTAATTTGTGCACCTTACAGATTTTTCGTAATAAAATCATACTCAGAGGATGATATTCATCGCAGCATAAAGTATGAGATTTGGTGCTCAACCGACCACGGCAATAAACGATTGGACGATGCTTTCAAAGAGCGTTTTAAGGAGGGTGGCAATATTATGCTTTTTTTCTCCGTGAATGGTTCGGGACATTTTTGCGGCATGGCACAAATGATGACATCGGTAGATTACAATTCCACTTCAAGCGTTTGGTCGCAAGATAAGTGGAGGGGCAAATTTAAAGTAAAATGGATTTACGTTAAGGACGTGCCTAACGCAAAGCTTCGCCATATTCGACTCGAGAACAATGACAATAAATCGGTGACGAATTCACGCGATACACAGGAGGTGCCCAACACAAAGGGAATCGATGTTTTACAGATTTTGCACTCTTACAAACACTCGACGTCCATTTTCGATGACTTTTCGCATTACGAGAAGAAACAAGAGGAAGAGGTGTCATCAAAGCGACCCCCTTTACTCATTCATGACGGACACGGTGTTCAGCTGTCTCAGTCACCGGTCAGTAGAAACTTCTCCCGTCAAAACGATGATAGAGAGAGGGAGCGAGATTTGCGAGACATTCGTGGACTCAGCGGAACGCAAAAATATTTTGAACGTGGTGGATCGGGTGGATTTCGTGATCGCAATAATATTCACAGAAGTGGCGGTGGTTTTCACAGCAATTATAGCAGTGAGTACCGAGCTCGAGGAAGTGGATTTGATAGCCAACGAACAATAGGATCAAACTCTGATTTTCATCAGAAAGATAGAGATAGTGTAGAATCGGATAACCGGGATAGAGAAAGCGATTTTGGTGCACGTAGTATATCTAAGTTTGAGTACAATCGGTGGGATGAGCACTCGCAGGCGAAGCTTAGGATAAACCATCGCGATAGAGACTTCTGTTCGGAGCAGCCTAAGACCGATATACGGTTTCGCACTGGACTTGGTGGTGGTGCGCCGAGGGATTCACAAAAAGTAGTTACATTTGTTTTTAACTTTTAAAATAACGATTTCAAATATTTTTATTAGCAACGGTTTCCTTTTTTGTACATCCAACATTATACGATAAGGTTACAATCAACTTTCAATGTTCGTAAATCGCAGTGTGCTGTAAATTATAAATTATTGATCAACTCGACAAGACAAGAATGTACATAAGGTGCAAAATGTTTCGAAGTCGTAAACTCGCGAATATTTTTATAATTTTTTTTTAAATTGTTAAAATTTTCAGTACAAACTTTTGCCGAGTAAAAAACTGTTTCAAATTATTATTTTTTGTCATTCAAAGATTTCGCCCTATAGGGAAACACAACTTACTAAACTAGAAACAAAACAGCAGTTGAGTGTGCTCAACTACTATATACCCTACACCCAATCCTAAGGTTCATTATTTGAACCCTAGATTGAATGGGATTTATTTTAGTTGAGAAAATAATTTGTGGTGTACTTTTACGTAGTAAATGAAATTGGAATATTTGATCTATGATGGTGTCTATCTGCAGCGACATGAAATCATTTTCGAACCAAGAGCATATAACGAAAATGTAATGAATGATCGAATCATATATTTGATAGTCATAGGCTACTTGGCCACTCTTATTAAAGAACAATAAAAACAAAAAAACATAAATAATTAAGTGGGAAACAGTAACTTTAAATCAAGGGATCCCACAAATGCTGTGGATGCAGGTTCTCCGCCAAACTAGAAACGGCCTTAAGGTTAAGAAGCGAGTAGATATGTACATAACATGCTTTTTTTTTGTAGCTACTTTTTATATTAACTTCTATGATATTTTGAAAATTTTTAACTTGCAATAGGGAAACTTTTCGGATTAGCTTTATCATAAAAACAGAATTCACTGAGTAATTCACACACCAACATAAGAACGAACAGATGGATATATGTATTTATGTAGGCATACAAGATATAATGTCTTGCTCACTGCGTTTACAACATTTTGGATTATACCTTTTCGCACAATGTGCTATAAAATTAATGGCAATCGTTGCACAAATATTTAATCATTATTTTTTTTTTCTATTTTAACATTTAATTTTATTTTTTTAAGGACAACGAGAAAGAACAAATCCGCAGCACGGAATACTAAATGAGATCGAATGACAGTTTTGGATTCAATTCAGATGTAATGGTTTGACGCATACTACATACATGAACGTGTGAAACAGTTGAGTTGAGAGCGGTTTGAAAAAAGTTCACATTCTAGAGTTTGTTGATTTTAATTGAGTTTATTAACATCAAATCATAGCAACAGCAGTAACAAATGTAGAGAAAGATAAATTGACAAAAAAAAAAAAAAAATAATAAAAACAAAAAAAAAACGGCATCAAAATTAATTTCACGATTAGTAAGTAAGTCAATAGTGAAACCAACAACAAAAGTTTAATAATGATTATGATAGATTTATTAAAGCGATACAATATTTTTACGTATTAATTTATTATTACAAATTTATAGACGCATTAATTGACAAATTGATCGATTTATTCATATTTGATATATCAAAGGATTGCTAAAATCATTCCTTGTAGCTGCACTGTAATAAAATATGAAAAACAGACAAAAACTTATTTGCATCCGTATAAAGTGTACACGTCTTATGTATATTATTATAATAAACATTTTCATCTTCTATGCCTAGGAGTACCGTAAATACGGAAGTTTTTATCGGATTGAAATTTGTGGTGAGTGGAAACATCGTCAATCATAAATAATATTATTGAAAGAAATAAACCCTAATATGAGCAGGTTGTGTTTGCTTTGTCAGTATGTCCGATAACATATATACAGGAAGCATCGAATACGCTATATATAATATATATGCGTGATCAGCGCGACAAGACGTGTCGATCAAGACATATCTGTCTGTGAGTTTGGCAGAGCCTTTTTCGTCAATATTTTAAATATTGGTTGGAAAGTTCGTCAGGAGACTTTCTATATACTTAAGCAACACATATATAGAAAAGTCCACGTACTAATAACGTTCAAATAGAATTTATATCACCCATACACTTTAAACTTTATAGCAGTGATAATTTTCAATTATTATTTACATATTCATTGTTTCTAATCATTTCATGCGTAACAACATTAATTCTTAATTTTTCTTGTTCGAAACGTGTATGAAAGAAACTTTTCAAAAAAATAAAAAGAAGCCCTCTTTTCTCTTATTGTCACTCATTATTTAAAAAATACTTTAGCCTACAGGATTCGCATAATGAAGACGACCTAATGGTAAAAAGCTTGCTAAAGAATGTGCAGGGATATAACTCTATTTGTCTGCGTAGAAGCTCCGCAGTCCAAAATAGCAACAGTAAACAAGAAAGAAAGCTGCAGTCAAGTGAAGGCTCTTTATATGAGCCGTAGATTATATTCTTTAGTGGTCCGATCTGGTCATTTGAGGGATATTTTATTTCATACAAAAACTCAAAAATTGGGGGGCAGGTTTACATAGGGCTATCCCATAAAGTGGTCCAATCTGGGTATTTATGGAATATCTTAAACGATTGACGTAAGATACAAAATATTTGGCATGTTTAGCCTAATTTAGAACAAAAATAAAAAAAAAGAAATTTCATACAAAGACTTAAAAATGGAGGATAAGTTTGTATAGAGGCACTGACCTATGCCGTATATTTTATTAGGATTTGCGTAAAATATACAACATTCTGGCGTAATTAACAAAAACCAAAAAAAATTTTCATATAACTTAAAAATATAGGTTCCAGGTTTTGTAAGTGGACTGCCCCTTACAGTGGGGTTGGCATACTCATTTAATACTAGTAGTTATCTGAAGAGGTGAGTCTAAATCTCCAAATTTGAAATCTCTGATCTGTTTATTAGGAATACTTTATAGGGGCTGCCACGCCTCCTGTCTGTTACATACATTTGCACGAACTTAATATACTCTTACCCTGTGGGTACATGGTATAAAAATTGGGTGCTTGTAGTACTATAGACTATGATTTTCATTGGAATTACAATTTATGTCCTAGAACTATATAAATAATATTTCGACCCAATGAGAACCGTGGCTTGCTTGAATGAAACGAACTCTGAATGTGCAATTTTAAACTTTTTCGAGTAAGTGGGACCGTATATCGGCTAGAGGCTATACTTTGCTTCCTAATCGTCCATCGACTCTGACAGCCATATTTTCTAGTGCCTACATCACGGTTATTTTCACTAGTGTATTTTTCTGGTTATAAAAAGTCTCCACCTCGGAAATAGTGAGCGATGTTACGCCAGATATACATACACACATTGATAAACTCGCCTAATCGAAAAACTTGCAAAAATGTAGTATGATTACCTACTAAATTAAAAACAAAATTTCATGTTTTTCGCAATTGCCTTAATCGATGTATGAACGAGATTTTTTAAAATCGTCATTTTCTTATTGCAATACGTATAATAGCGAATAAAGCATCGGAGACCCCATAAACTATATCCTACTCTCTAGATGACTCGCTGTTACAAGTTTATCTCAAAATTGTGTCACTCAAATATTTACATATTCAGTTTTAAATTTGTTTGAAACATTTGTATAAATTTTATAATATCCTTCGAAATTTGTTTTGCCGATGCTTGAATATTTTAAGCCAAATTGCCGATGTGCCCTGATACGCTCGAAATAGGACTTTACATAGAAAACTAAATGTACCTAAAGTTTTCGAGCAGTTCCATAAGGTGAGAATATTATTCTCAGCTTCTGCGACAATAGTACAACCCGCAGAAGACTTCTGAGGCTACAACCGCTGGACCTGTCATCCCAGTAGTTAAAAATTGTGCTTGTGATAGCAAATGTTACTAAGCTATTTACAATTCATGATACTGACAAATTACTTATACATGAACGCCATTTTTTGTTGTATCTAATTTAATGGTTGCCTAAATACATTTTTAAATAAATTACAGTTTCTAAAAAAAAAAAAAAAATTGTGCAGTGCAGGGTATAACATAGTTGAGCAACTTGAATATAGCTATTTTTGTAGGAAATGAATTACATATCCAATTTGAACAGGTACATTTTTTTCGGTTGACCTTCGTGTTACAAATTATTCCATTTCGGTTGAAGTATTGTAAATTAGGCATCTTGTTATATTTGTCTCAAATTAAAAAAAAAAAAAATAAATAAAAATGATAAAAATATGTGAACATATATACATAAACAAACATAAAATACATCTGTACTCTCTATTGTATTCTCTCTGATTTTAATTAATCTCTACTGGCGATCATGAATCACCAAATATCAGCTGTTCAGATGATGAAACTAATAAAAAACTAAAAAAAAACTTTTTTTTTTGTAAAACAAAGGGTTTTTATTGTTTATATGTACACATGCATATGTACATATGTATGAATGAATATGTATGTACATATGTAATATGCATATGTAAGAATAATTCTGTACACATGTTTGAGCACTGCGGTGGAAGGGCGTCCGACTGTATATTTAGGCTTAGAGACTTATACTGCAATGTTCTCGTTTGCCACTTTTGAAGAATCATCATACGCTTACTAATTATACAAATTTTGTAGCAACAATAGCAGCGAATAATCCGAGATCTCTGAGACAACGGTGCACAGCAGCGCTCATGTTCAGTATCAAACGCTCTGCCTCCGCGAGTTGTTGTGACGTTCGGTTAAGAGACATACACTCACTACTCGCTTTAAGGTTGTGCAAATAATCGGTTTTTTTTGCAAAGAAAGTCTACAAATTTAAAGTGTTTCGGTTGATTTCTCATAGCCGCCATGGACGAAGAACAAATGTGGAAGGGATTTTTCGACAAACTCCAAGAAATTCAAATGAACCCGCCTACAAAACATGAACATGAGTAAGTCAAGTACTATATAACATTGTTTTGGCCGGCATTAAAAGCATTGATTTTTAGAAGTGATTGTACACGCTTCGTCACAATTTCAGCTATTATTGTTGCGCACTAGTTGAGTTACTCTCACTGGATCCGGTTTTGGTAGTGGTCGTGAGTTTTTGTCTAATGTTGTGGATGTATCATGTCGTTTTACTCTCCGCGGATTTTATTTTCACTCTTCCGATACGTCATCGTAATATTTGAGCACTTTCTCTCTACAGATTATGATGTTATAATATGTTTAAGGTGACCAGTTATACTTATTAAGTTTTTATACCCTGTACCCAAAGGTAGAATTGTATACATAATAAGTTTGTGCGAATGTATGTAACAGTCAGAAGGAGGCGTGACTGAACCCAATACCACTAAAACATGCATTAGGCACATTCGGTCCATTCATGAAGTCGATTTTCGATTTTTACCATACAACAATTTTCTACCTCATTAAAGGGTGACGTTACTTGCAAATAAATTAAAAGAATTAGTGTGAAGTTGGCGCATAATACAGAGTCAATACAAAAACACTGATCTCTCATTCTCATCAGATAGTTTTGTCATTTGTGGTTATCGCGTTGATCATGTCAAATAATCGAATTAGAAGACACTAAAAATCTCATAAATAGTGAACACATATTTGTTTTCGTGAAATTTGGTGGTGATTTTGAGTATTGTTAGCCCAGTCATCTTAGCCAAAAATAGGGGTCGACCTCGGAATGAGAGAAAATAAGCTATAAATTGGTATAAACCTTTGTTTTGGCGTTCTATATGTTGTCTTAAAAATCTCATATAATATCGTGTTCCAGTCTTAAAATATTCAGGGTCAAATGTCGCGAAAATCGGTCTCTCGCGAATTTCTCGCTTCCTATACATTAAATGAGATTTGGACCTATTATAAAAGTTGTAGAGTATAAAATTCTCGCGACCTTTGACCTTGAATATCTTAAGACGCGAACATGATATTATGTAAGACTTTTGAGACAACATATAGAACGCCAAAACAAAGGTTTATACCAATTTACAGCTTATTATCTTTCATTCCGAGGTTAAACCCTAATATGACGGGGCTATGTTTGCAATTGTAAGTGTTCATTTAAGTTCATCTCACTTTTTAAAGGAAAAATGCACTAACAAAATCTAATGCAAAAAAAAATTGGAAATTTTATTTCGCTTTGTGTAGGACAAAAAAAAAAAAAATATAAAAAATAAAATATAGTTATCAAATATGTCACCGAAAAGAGCGGTAATTGGAAGAAATAGATCAGATGCGAAACGAAAAAAAGCCGAAAGAGCGGCCGAAACGCCCGAACAACATGAAGTGCGTTTAGAGTCAAACCGGCTGAGGATCAACAGTTAATAGCAGGCGAAACAACCGAAGAACGTGGTAGCACACGCCGGGTATCCGCTAGTATATCTTTATATATAAAAATCTTCTGTACGTGTGTACGTGACTGAACTCCTCCTAAATGGCTGGACCAATTTTGATGAGGGACAGAAACTCGCCGGGAACCAGCTAGTATATATATAATTTATTAACATCGAAAGCAGTGTCGATGTAGACAAGTTCGTTCGCCCGTATGTGTTGTAATATGCATCAACAGATCGGAGAAAATAAGAGAGTGTGGATATTTAAATTCCCCTTTACCATATGGAGATCGAGTTTATAAAATGTTATGGGTGCCACACCCACAACACCCAAAAGGACCACAATTTGGCTATCTGTCTCTTAATATGCACATTTTTTAAGGTCGTCCAGCCCGAATAAAGTTTGGTTGCTTTTTACTAATACCAGGTGTCATATGAAGCAGCCTGAGCCCTGTTTGTCGGCTTTATGTAAAAAGAAATTTGTATTTAAAATATATTCTTGATAAGCATCAATATTCAAGTTCAACTACCCATATCCATAAGCAAAACACGGTTACGAAATTTGTCCGGTACCAAATCCACCGTACGTCTATTAAACTTATATCCACACTTTTCACGGTCAGGAAAATTGTACTTCATTATGCTAATAGTAGTAGATGTTACAAAAATTGTATACTTATATCAGTAAATATATGAAGCATCGCTAGATCAACTGTCTAGCGTGTGGCCTAACAGTCCAGTCGACCTGGGGTAAACTAAACCCCCCGGTTGATCCAAAATTTCTTTAATTTTTATTCTCATTCTTTCTAAGAATTTCATGCACAACAAAATATTTCACGACCGTCTATCCCATCTGCAACCATCTAAAAGGTGAAATTCATGCCAAATATATAAGTACAATATATATGAATTAAATTTAGTATATTAAAAATTTTTAAATTTAACCATCCATTAAAAAATTTAAAAACTGAAGTCAACACTAGCGTTATTGAGCAAAAAGGCAAGTATGAAGAGTTTTAAAGCATCGTTTTCACCGAAGCTTACGTTTCTTGTTTGTTTTAAATTTTTTAAACTGTTTACACAGAGTGTGAATAGTTTTATAATTTAGTCACAATATTTGCAATGACTTTAGGGAAGTATCGGAGACCACACAAAGTAGATTAGCTCTAGCGGGTGTTTGTGTAATGTCGCGTGGAGTCTATATGAGCTTGCATTTGGTTGTTGCTTCTCAATAGTTTTCTTTTGTTCCAGCGACAGTCTGTTGTGTGGGAGTGTGCTTGCAGTGGGAATCGCTTTTCACTCGTGGTCGCACCTTCATCTTGATTGGTTGCCTGAGCTGGCTCTGCGGCAAGTCTTTGGGTGATGTTTTTCAAGATTACTGTTACTTGTGGTTCCTTCTCAGTTATTTTGTGAAACCGATTGAATTCGAGAGACGTATGTTTGTTTATTCTGCTCTGCTTTATTTTTTTTATTGTGCCAGGTTATCTCCTTATGATTATTAGCTACAGTGGCTTATTCAACTGGACCTCAAGAAGGTTTTAATACTATTGCAATACTAATTATAAGTAAATCATATGTGATTTGTGCGGTCGCGTCACAGTCTTGACTGAATGATTTATTTATTCATCATCAACTCATAGCAGAAAACACTACCTTCACATTTTGGAGTAGTCGCGATAAAATTCCAGTCCCCACTTTTGTGCTTTTCTATGAAAAACTTCTTTAATTGAGTCAATATCAACTTGACATTCGATATCGTGTCCACTTCATATAAATTTACTAATGAGCGTGTACCGCCCACTTTTTGGGGTGTCCCATACCAACACAATTTCCACGCACACTTTTGTATAAAAACTTTTTAGTTAAGTCAATATCTGCTTAAAATTCAGTATGTCGCTTCAAACACATATACTAGAGGGGTTGCCTCGCCCAGTTTTTGTGTAGCCATACAAACAAATTTTTCGCCGATTTTGATAAATACGAACACAAAAAGGAAACGTGGGTGAAATTATTGTTTTTATACTTTTCACACAGAGTGTAGTGAATAGTATAATAATTTAGTCACAATTTTTGCAACGCCTTTAAGGAAGTAGTCATAAACCCCATTGTCCTACATCAATCCCTATAAAGAATATAACTATAAGAGTATTGGTGATCAGCACGACAAGATGAGTCGATGCACCCATGTCCGTTTGTCTGTCTGTGAATTTGTCTTCGTCCTATTCTTTGATAAATTGGTTTGAAAGTTGGTATGGAGACTTTTTATAAACCAATAGTATTATAATAACAATAGTATAATAATCGGACGAACAAGTGAAGTATACAGAAGTTTAGTAGTATAAAGGTCATCTAATTCTTTAGACCAACGCTTTATGAAGAATAGAACACCTTTTCCTTTATTCACCACATAAAAAATATGACAGTTATAGTTCAATTTAGGGTCCATAAGAAAATCTAAATCATGGAAACGAAATTCTCTACAAAGGCTATGATTATTTAAAAAAAATTATGAAACATCGGCAGAAATAGTTAGAATGGTGAAGGCTAGAATTCAATGAAATCCATGACAAAACGCAGTTCAATTGGCAAAAAACATCAATATGTCTGCTCATACCATGGGGCAAATATTAAAAAATTACCTACGATTGAAGCCCTACAGAATACAAAAAGTGCAAGATATTACAACTGCACAAAATGCAGTTCGCCTAGCAAGAGCAGAGGCGTTAAAACACTTGCGCGTTAGTGGCGAGATTGAATATGTGGTCTTATCTAATGACAAAATTTGTAATATGTAAACAAACAAAACGATCGCGTATGGTTAAAGTGCACAATTTAGACCATCGAATTGCTCTGCGAAAGCAAGCGCCTGCATCAGTGAAGGTTTGGGCTGCGGTAACTACCACAGGACGCCCACCACTCGTTTTCATTGAACAGGGCGTAAAGGTAAATCAACAAATCTACCATGAAAAGATTTTAAACGGTGCTTTGTTACCTGGGGCACATAAACAATTCGGTAGAAACCATTGGATGTTTCAACAAGACTCTACACCATTCCTTAAAGCCAGATCCTAGCTTCAATTCTTCACAACAATAGCCACCATATTCATTAGACTGGATTTATCCAAATGCTCCATTCTGGAGGCCAAGGTATCAACTAAAAAATATGAGACTGTCAACGCCTTAAAGATTGTTCTTCGCCGAGAATGGGACAATATTACATCGTACCACATTCGTGCAACATGTGAAGCCTTCCCGGACAAACTTAATGCTATTATTTTTCTTGAAACCTGCAATGTTTTTACGAAGTTTATGAATAAAAAAAAAAAAATTGACAAAATTACAGCATTTTTTTTTTTTTTGGTAACACTTCGAGCGCCGACCCCTGTATATACATACATGAAATCGATATGCATATGTATATACATTTGTGCATACGAGTATATGTATATATGTGCATGTATAAAAGTGCAGCATGATCAATTTATCACGACTCCTCCTAAACAAAACTCAATCAGCAGCGTTGACCTCTTGAATACAAATTTTTGACTCGATCAGAGTCAATGCCGGGCCCCCAAGACGCGGCATAAAAGCAAAAGCAGCAACTATTCGCCTAAATTTTAACAAACATTTATACAATACATACTTTATAGTATATTGTCGTAAACCTATAAAGTGAGTACATATTTTGGTTGCTTTGTCTCTTAATATCAATTTTATAATAGGTTCAGTTTGCACAGTAGTCAGTTCTCAGTTCTCTGACTAGGTCTACATATCGGCTTACATTAGTCATTAGTCACTTTGGCTGGGCCATCCAAGCTTAAACTGAAATGCATACACGTATGTACATACTCGTATGTATGTATATATGTTTATAAAAACAGACAAGTGAAGACGCTAACTTTGGTGTATCAAAGCTAAAATACCCTTCATCAGAACTTGGTTTACTACAATATTTGTATCTCCTTTGAATAGATTGGCACGTACATGTACAGGTAGCGACAGCGAAACAAGAAAAAAACGTTAACTTCGTTTGAACCGAAGCTCTAATACCATTTACACGTAATTTGAAAACGTTTTGTAAAACATAAAGATGGGTAGCGAGTTTGTATAGAGGTTACCTCAAAAAGTGAGCTTGACATGCCAATTACTATATGTGTGTGAAGCGACAATTCATTTCAAGCTAAAATTGACTTAACTGAAGAAATGCATGTAACATTGAAAAGTGAGTAGGACATGCCCATTTATATTTGTATGTGAAGTGGTCGTTCAGAAATGACCGTATGGAATGTAAATGTGATATTGTATTAATACAAGAAGTTTTTCATAGAAAATCACAAAAAGAGAGCGATGGGCTTATATGGGAGCTAACCCAAAAGGTGGGCGGACATGGCCATTAGTATATGTATATGATTGTAAAGTATCCAAATCTAATTTCAAGCTGATTTTGACTTAAATAATAAAGTTTTTCATGGGTTTTTATGGAGGCTATCCCAAAAAGTTTCATGTCGACATGAATACTCTAATTGACTGCAAAAAAATGAAGTCTATGTGCCGATTTATATCTTAAAAATTGGTTCTAAAAAAAACACAACAATATCCAGACGGATATAGCTAGATCGAATCGACTTATCTCTCTGAGCAAGAATGTATATACTTTATGGGGTCTCCACCGCCTTCTTTAATGCGTTAAAAACTTTCAGACAAACTGATATCATTTCACACTATGTCAATTCACATATATGTCAATGAGCGTGTCCCGTCCAACGTTTATGTTTTCAGGCTTTATAAATAAATTTTGTTTTTCTTGGTTGGGATATATGCGAGTAGATTATTTACGTTTTTAAATTTCGAGCGACGGGTATTAAAGCTACGGTTCACGAGAAGTTACCATTTTATTTTGTTATATTGAAGAAACTGTTCATACCCAGTTAAAGAAAAATATCTTTAATACCATGTTACAAATGTTACAAACTCACTGACAAAATTATAATACTATTCAGGCGACGTGTGAAGAGTGTAATAAATTTGTTCATCTCCTATCTTTGTAGTCTAACTCAAAGAAATAAAAACAAGCACACAACTACACATGTACATATAGGGTCATCCATTTTCTGGTTTCAAAACCAAATGGCTGTCATCCATAATCTGTCAAACATATCTATCATTCTTATTTTCACCGATATGATATGTGATATGATAACCGACTTTTTTTGACGTCCATTTGAAGAATTTGACTTGGGTGAGTAATTTCACGTGTTCGGGAATTCAATTAGTCGCCGCGATCATTCATTTTTACATTTTTTGTGGGCATACGAGAAACAACGTGATTATGGATATAAACCTCAAACTTTAGAGCACTTAAGAACCAACATTTGCCATCGTCCGAAATGTGCAAAAATGTTCCACCGTTATAATAGGTCGCGAGGCGGCCATTACAAAATTAATCCAGCTCCAAACTTTGTAATAAAAAAATATCATAAAAGCATGATTTTTATATGTTTTAATTTATTGTAGTAGATGTGCTTTTAAAACCACAAATTGAATGACCCTATACGCTATACGGGCATATCGTAATTTTAGGTACAAAGAAGCATTATATAAACTCAACAACCACTCGCATCAATATAAATGGGGCCATAGTTGGGGTTGTAACTACCTATTTTCTTTTATTTACATTTGTATTTGTAATTGTGAGTCGGTGCATGTTCGTATACGAGTTTCAAATCTTTCGAGCGTGAAGTCAGCGAACTGTGAAGTTGGCTTCGATGGTCGCGTCGGATTTCGGCTTGACTCTTTTGGGCTTTTGGCCGGAAAAGTTCTTATGACTAAGTTAGTAATATATTGCAAGCGATTCAGAAAGCGTCTGTTGCATTTTATTCGTGGTCGTATTTTATTTTTTGTTAGATTTTCGTTTTGTGGTGCTTTCAACGAATCGCTTTGTTTCTATGGCGACGCTAAACAATGACTTTTTTTTATAAATTTTTTAATCGGTTCCGACTATATATTTTAAAGTTATTTCTGAAAACGCTGTAGCTTAAACAATGTGACTAAAGCCTCTGATTAGTGAGGAAAAAAGAAAATGAGGTTTAAAAATCGTTTAAAAGACATCAAAACGAACTATATGCAGAACATAATCATTTGTGGCCGCAAAAGGAAAAAGTACGTCAAAGTAAAAATAAAGATATAAAGTAAAAATAAAAGTATTAAATGTAAACAAAAACCATCTGTGCCACGCTATAAGGTTTCTTATAGGCTACAAATGTATGCATGTTACTGAATTTTATATCGAAGGAACGATATATATATATTGCGTTTGTTTAATTTTCTTGGTTTCGAGAGTCTTATAAAAGTTAATTAGGTCAACGAAACGAATTAGCATGTCCGTCCGTTTGTCTAGACTCTCTAACTGACTGAATTTCTTTTGTTTAAACTCTATAACAGCTAACTCCACCTGCACCTAAAAGGAACAGAGTAGGACCACGGAACAACATCAGTCTTAGAATAAAAGCGTCATGTGTACGCGCTATTTACCAATAACGCTAACATTCATTGGGACTTCGATATCAAGTAGTATTGAAATAAAACCATCAGTGGTTCTTCAACAAAACGGTTTGGCAAAAAAGTGTTGTGACATTTTTGTATATGTACATTATTGAAGCGTCCGAAGAGTCCCATTAATTTAGCCAAATGTGATGAATACATCCGTACAAAGATTATAATGTGTTGCCAATATAATATTGACAACAATGCCAGTAAAAAGTTTTATATATAAAAATATAAAAGTTTGCCGTAAGTTTGTATAGGGGCTAACACACTAACATGGCATGGAGATGACATGTACGTTTTGATATTCTGCAATTATGTATATGCTTCCAACAAAAATTAGCCTATGTACCGAGTTTCAGTTAGACATCTAAAAGTGACGTAAGTACAGACACTAAACGGTGTGTCACAGAAATCTCTTCCAGTCCGTTTGAAATCATCGGCCTCTTGCTATGTGAAATTGTTCATTGTACCTGCAAAATCATCAAATCATTAAATAAAACCAAAAATATTCAGCAAATAGAAGACTTCACAATATTTTTAGTCTGCAATATAATTTTGTTATCTACAACATTTCTGCATAACACTAAAAACTTTTTTATGGCAACTATTGAACATTGTAGTATTTTTAGGATTTAAGTAAGATACACCAGATTTGGGGCTTTTAAATTAAAAACAACAAAACCAAAATTTCATACAAAATTTCAAAAATGGAGGTTAGGTTTATGTTTGAGCTACCCTTTATATTGGTACGATCTGGGCCCATGTGGGATATTTTATTAGGATTTTTGTAAGACATACGAAATTTAGCGTCTCTAACTTAATCAACATCAACAAAAATATTCATACAAACACTCCAAAATTTTGATAAGATTTGTATGGGTGGTATTGTAGGGATGGCACGTTAATTTACTACTTTTATCTGAAAGGGCACTAGGAAAGTCGAAATTTCTAAACTGGAAGTCTCCAGGATGTCGTCTTTCGCAGAATAGTATTATTAGTTCTTAAAATGGAAAATTGGGCGGAGTCACAATACCATAGGAGAATACCAAAATTCGTCTTATCTCAGCATCTATTTGACACATACGGATGAGATTTGGTACATAATGTACATGACTTTGAGAGAAATAAGGACTAAATTAACGATACCACGGCCCCATGTAAGGAACAGGCAAAAACAAAGCGTGTTCGTCTTTTTGTGCGGGTAAAACGTCGCACAGGATCAGCTAGTACTAAAATAAATTGAAACTTCTTTTTGTTTGTGAGCTATGGATGCCTCCAAGTGACCACATGACATTTGCAAGGCTAGAACGAGTTTCCGTGCCTAGATTATCAAAAATATAATACTATTCACATTATGTGTAAAAAGTATTGTAAGATAGTATAATTTAATAAACTTTCTTTTATATTTTGAATATTTTAAGGATACAAAATACGGACGATGGATTTTTTGAAAAGTTCGGCTCATTGCTGCGTCAAAAGTCACAACTTGACGAAGGCTTAATGAAAACGTCTCTTGCCCCATTTAAAGAAGACGAAGACTCAGAGGATGGGACAGAAACGAGAGAAGAAATTGGAGAAAATCAACTCGAAGACGTAAGCGAAGTAACTACAGACAGTGGTTCCGATACTAGCAGCAAAGTAAACGATTCCTTCAGTGTCGATGTGTTCGCTGTGGATCAAGTTTACAATACTCAGAGCGATTATGATGAACGAAAGGAAGAATTGTTCGGAAAATCAATTGGAACAAATGTAAGTACATTCCAAAATATTTTAAAAGACATAAAGTTTGAATGTCTTGCCAAGAGGATGGTTGGTTTCAGTAATGATATCCCAACAAATTTTAAAGTTGAAATATTTAATTCATATATTTAAATATTTGGTGTTTAGTTGTTTAGTTAAGTGGTCGTACTTTTCTATGTAAGAGATTTGTTATAAATAACTACGATACATATGTTCATATAAAGCACAAATTTTATCTAATATTATTTGTACATAAATAGAACCTTCTTCGAAATCATTCTATGACTGATAAAATGTATATACGTATCTGTCAACAGAAGAGTAGACGTCGACGACTCCCTAAAATATACATACATATTTATAAGGGGTATTTCGTACAAAACGATATATTTCGTGACTATTTGAGGGAACGCACCGGTATTTCTTAAAAAAAAAATAATAATTATAATTTTTCCGTAGAATTATTCGTTTCACAATTCGGTACAGCGCGAATTGTGTCTTAAGAGAAAATGTGTACATGAACAGTATTTTTTCATTTGCTGAAATGCAACACTGATCCATCCGTATAATTTCACGAAGCTATTCCACATCCTATGTCAACTGACCTAGGTTCCCTTTCCATAATACAAAAAAAAAAAAAGATAAATTAAACACATTGTCGCACCATTGAGGTAGAGTTGAAGGCGCGTTTATTTGTGTGCTTATTTTAATTATGCTGCTGGTTTTTGTATTCTATCAAATATAGTTTCTTTTCTAGAAGAATTC
>JAWNNQ010001107.1:0-80000 GCA_035044765.1 Leucophenga montana | reverse complement strand
CTGTGTCGACTGATTTGAAGGAAAATAACTGACCCGGAAGAAAATTCTGAATGGTCGCATTGAGATCATCGACATTTTTTTTTTTTTGCCGCCAATATTGCTCGTTTACTTACCCAATTATGGTTTTTGAATTGTTTTGAATGAGCTATTCTTTCGAGTCTGTGAAGTGACAGAAACCTGTGGGTAATGTAATAAATCCGGTCGATGTGTCAACTGCGACTTTCCCATTTCCAATGTCTAACAACTGCTTCGAAAACACATCTTGTTGCAAAAAACAGTCGCAAGTTAGTCGTTAATTGGAGTGTCTCCACAAATTTGATGATTTTAAGCAAGCGTTTAGTTCGTCAGCTACAGTTGATCGGGGAATAACTGGAAGAGTTTGTCGAAAATCACCGTACAACAGAATCATGGCTCCACAAAAAATGTTTTGGTTGTCACGAATATCTTTCATCGTTCTGTCCAGTGCCTCCAGTGACCTTTTGTGGGCCATCGTGCATTCGTCCTAAACAATCAATTTGCATACCTAGAGAATGTTTGCCATTGCGCTGTTTTTGGCGATGTTGCAAGTTGGTGCTTCGTTGACTTCCATGCTTAGTGGCATTTTCAAGGCAGAATGTGCAGATCGTCCGCCTTCTAACAAAGTCGCAGCTATTCCAGATGAAGCCAAAGCTAGGGCAACTTCACTGAGATTTTTCAACGCCTGTTGGCATATATTTAATTGTATTGCAATTTATTTAATTTAAGCAACCTTTCCAATATTTAAAATCTAAAGTAAGCGTAAAGGGCTTTGGTTTTTTCGATGCCAATTGCTTTACTTTTGAAGGTAGACTTATGCCCTCCCTTGCTCTTTTAGAGGACTAACTATGATTTAAATGCTCTCATAGGTACACTGATGACGGAGTCATATCAATAACACAGGTCAACATGGTTTAGTTGTTGGAAAACTAAGAGTAATTTCCGAAGTAATTTTCTGCGTAGAATCCGAATCCGGGGTCAGAATTGACCCATCACGTCAGGATTTTGAGATATTTGAGGTTATGTACCCGAAAAACGGCGTTTTTTCCTACATCATTTAGTACCTTCCTTACCCTTTTATTTAATAGTTCTAGAGATCAATTACGATTTTTTTCGCAAAGTTATGGCTATTCGAAGTTACGAAATATACCCCTTCGAAGTCATTCAAGTACATAACATCAAATATCTCAAAATCCTGACATGATGGGCCAATTCTGACCCCTGATTCGGATTCTACATCGATGCATCATAGTTTTTCAATGATGACTTTGAAGTATTTCGCAATTTAAATAAACTAATAAAACAGTCATTGCAATCATACACAAAGCTTTGTCAACGTAAGAAGTCTTGTCTGTTCTATATTGAAGAATGTGAAGCACACCGAGAGAACACAAATGTGCAGCAAACGAATGAAAAACCAATTTCCGCACACGAGCGTCGAATAAGAATTCGCGGGGGTGTTCCACCCATTTTATGAGTAGTCAAAATAGAAAACCATCATCCATTTTTGTACGAACAACTTTTTATGACAGTCAATAACAACTTTAAATTCGATATAATAGGTTAATTTTATGAGTAGTCAAAATAGAAAACCATCAACTTTTTATGACAGTCAATAACAACTTTAAATTCGCTATAATAGGTTAATATTAGCTTGAAATTGACGAAAGCTTCATGTGTATATTAATGGGTGCGTCCCGCACACTTTTTACCACTTTAAATCCTGAATGAAGTCTTAAATAATCAGGTTCCAAAGAATAAATAGGGTCTTTAAATTTTATATCTTAGATTAATTCGTAGTACAATGAAAAATATGGAAATTTAGCAAGATTTCGATAGCTGTACTTCGGATTCACAGGTTTCATATCCGGATTTTGAAATCAGGAATTACAGTCAAATGGCATGGCACAACAAAGTTTTTAAAGTTTGTAAACTATTGTTTGTGTATATAAAATTTTTCCCGCCAACTAAAGCCTTAAACGGTTTTTTACCCATTACCCAAAGGGATAAGAGTATAAAAAGTTTGTGTGAATGTATGTACCAAGCAGAAGGAGGAAACTCCATACATTTCTTGATCAGTATCGTAAACTAATTTGGTTTAGCCATGTTTGTATGTCCGTCCGTCTGTCAGTTTGGATGTATAAGAACGCCGGTCTCAGGAACTATAACAGCTAGCGACTTTTAACTTGCACATTTAGATCTTTCTTGATCATAGACAGATGAAGTATATTACATTTTGCGGATGCCAAACCCCACAATGACCACAATACGGGCATTTTACCCGTATATGAACACCATTCAAGACCGCATAGCCGGGCTTTTCTTGCGTTGTTTTTTTTTTTAGTTAATCAATTTATTTTTATTTTTTATTTTATTAAAAAAAAAAAGAAAAAAAAATCTTCATTAACCCCTTAAAAATGTTTGGAAAAAATTATAATTTTTGAATGCCTTGATTTGATTGATTTTGGGCTCGTAAGACTCGTCTACTGTGATAAGGATTGTACGAGGGCTTTTATTTGTGTAACTATATGCCTACCCGGATGCTATTGTATTTGTGTAACTTTATGGCTATCGTAAAGTTTGAAATTTTGTAAGAAATACCTGTTCAGAAAATTTCGTCATAAGGACTTTGGTAAAAAAGTCGATTTATCTTGTCAAAGTGTTCATGCGATAATTTACTACAATTTCTAAAAAGGATACGGAAAAGTGTTTACTTAGTTGCATCGATCATTTCGGAGAATATTTATTATATATTTTATATAAATTTCAGCTCTCGTATAAAATGACAGTAAATATTCGTTATGATTTAAATTTGTATTTCAAATAATTTCCGTTAAAAACCGCTTATTTAGTTCAGTATGCTTTAGTGCTTCAGATTTAGCGGGTTGGTTGTTTTTGAAAGAATTTCGAAATAATTATTTTTTATAGCCAGACTGTGTATAATTACGATTTGTTAATTACGATTCTTCACAGAGGTTAATATTTGATTTACCAAACCTAAATAGATATTTGTATCTGTTATCATGTATGTAGTTATTTATTCGTCTTTCTCTTGCCATAAGTTTTTATCGTATATATATGTCTGTTTGTACATATGTATGCATGCCTATGGTGCATATGTATATGTAATACAATTATACATACAAACATACCTAAGTGTTTATAATAAGTTATAGACTTTCTCAAATTTACGACAACAATTCCAAACAGAAACAGATCAATTCGAATACTATGTACTAGGCATGGCATGCAAACGAAGAAGTGCCGAGCGAAACAAACAAATTCGGCATAATTTGTGTTTGTTTTATTATTTTTTTGTTATTTTATGTGAGAGCTTAATGTACTCTACACACATAGAAAATGAAATTTTCATTAACAATTTAAGCTTTTTCTTTCGAATTCTAAAATTAAAATGCTTGTGTCCGTTCATACATTGCAGATGAAAAACGAATCTTTCGGTTGCTCGTTTGCTTCTCATCGTGTGAGAGTTTGTTCAGAAACAATTCAAACGCGCACCAATTCAAATCAGCTCACGGTCAACGTCAAGAAAAAACAAAAAAAAAAATCGCATTGACGTTGGTCCGATGAACTAACTGACTCGATGACAATTTGGCTGGTTGTCTGATTCTGGCTTTTTGTCACGGATATTTAAGCGTATTGCCCGCAAAGCACTCGTGTCAAATAATTGATTTAAAAGTGACCTAGTGGCAACTTCGCGTCCAGTGTCCAGAGTGTTTCATAACAAAGTTTAGTCATGGTGTAATTGTGTATTTACCCGTTTTATCTAGCATTGCATTTTCATTAAATCGTTTTTGTTTCGCTCATATCCATTTGCAATGAGCTACCTTTCGCTGCCCCGCATGTTACTGCCCAACCAGACGCGAACGCGACATTCTCCCGAGCAAAATGTCAAGTATCTAAGTTTGAACCGAACCCCCGGCCACGATCGTCCATTACGGCAGACAGGTAAAGTTCCGTCAACTCTGTCGCTCACTGACGCACCGCACCGCAGACGAATCCTCAACCGCAATGGAAGCATTGTTAGCTGTCATTTTCGTGGCGTCCACAAGCATTTAATCGAATCGCACGCAAAATCCGTGTGCCATTCGATGACAGTAAGTAGTCTAATGAGAAACATTTAGCCTCTCCCGATCATAGAAAAACACATATCCAGGCAATATATTTAAATAAAAAAGAACAAATAAAATCTATAATCGAGATTCCGACTGTACTATACCCTCCTCCCCAACGATATGGAGTATGTTGAAGGAAAAAGGATGAAATGTGTATTTCTTTAAGTCTTGTTCATATACATATGTATATAAGATGCGATAATAAACATTCCAACCACCTGTTCCGGTTTTCGAACCCGACAAAATTATTTCGGAAGTGATTGGCATAGAGAATATATGTTTATACTGCTAATTCGAAGTGAATTCAAATCGCTATATCTTGAGGCCCGATTTGTTATGCCTTTACTATATTTACAATGGTATTATTATAAACATAATTCAAAATCAGGCTTTTAATGTAGGTACAAAAACGAGAAATCTCGAAAAGTTTACTATTATTGACAATAAAAATGTTTATTCATTTAAAATTTGAGTCATCATTTTTTAAAAGTTTTATCGTCATCAGATCCACGCTTCTGTGTTCAATTTCAGCTCAATTCGATCAGTAAAAGTGGCTCAAATTTCAGTACTCAAACTTTTATTTGTCCATTACTACCAAACATTTTTAAATCATATATCTCTTTTTATAAGCTTTAATTTAAATTACTATGTGGTGACACAGCAATGTCTGTCACCTCAAAATCTCCCTGGAGAGCAAGGGTATACTAAGTGTGTTCAAATGTATGTAATAGTCGGAAGGAGGCGTGGCAGATTCCATACAGTATATGTATTGTTGATCAGCATCGAAAGCTGAGTCCAGCTAGTCATGTCCATCTATCCGTAAAAGGTAGAACCTCCAAATTGGAATTTTAGATCCGTCTGATATGTACGAAGATCAAATCTTTAACAACTTTTGGATGCCACACCCACAATCCGACTATATAACCTTAAGAACGCGTATTTCAAGGTAAACCAGCATAACAACAAAACATTTTTTTTGCTAGAATGCAACAGAACATGCTTGGAAAGTATAACGTCTGTCCCATTTCGTTATCATTGGATAACAGAAATTCGTGGAATGCACAAGGCGTTTTTCAATTAAGAATGATATAAAACATTCATTAGTGGTGTCATCTGTATATATGCGGGGAGTTTTATTAGAAATAACAAAAGGTACACCAAATTTGACGTCTCTAGCTTAATTAAAACACAAATTTTTTATCGAAAACCTATAAATAGGGGGCATGTTTGTATGGTCGGATCTGGAGGTATGCGGCATATTTTTTTACGATTGACGTAAGATCCACGAAATTTAAAATGGGGTTGGCACTTTCTTTTAATACAAGGGAATAAAACTGGAACTTGAACAGTTAACCGAAATTATCGACTAAAATTGAGAACCGGAACCAATATTACAAATGTTTTTTTTTTAACCGAAACCTTTTAACGATTAAAATAAAATCGAAGAACAGTACCGGAACCAAAATGTTTGTACCGATATAATTTTGGTTCTCACTTTTTTTTTATGAAAAATAATTTATGTGTAGTGTACTTATGCATAATGTTTAAAGGAAAACAAAAAACAGCTGATACCATGCATAAATTCTACAAATATCCCAGAACTATTCAAATTGTCAAACGTTACTCTCGCAGTTCGTCGGGCGTCAAGTTTATTTTGAATCCACTTAGGAATCGGCTGGACGCGAAAATGGCGTAATGCTTTTAAGATGTAATTGCAATTAAACAACAAACAAAAAAGGTTACCTTCTGTAGAACCGAAACTTCAATACTCTTACTACTTATGAAGGCTACCTCTAAAATCAGGCGAGCCACGCCTATTAATATAATATATGATGTTTGTATTTACTTTCTCTTGAATAAAGAATAGTTTATACCCTAAAAATTTAAATAACATGTTATTATAATTTGATATATGGTCCTTGGTACGTTGGCAATAGTAATTATTCTTTTTAGACAATTCACCAATATTCGTAGTGTGAAATGGTATTATCAGTTTGTCTGAAAGTTTGTAACGCACTAAAGGAGACATCGGAGATCCCATAAAGTAGACATATTCTTGATCCGCTCGGCGAGACGAGTCCATCTAGCCATGTCCGTCTGTCTGGATTTTGTTACACATTATTTGAACACCATTTTTTAAGATATCCGCATTAAGATATTGCAGTTTAATAGAGTATCGAAATTGATAAGCCATGCCCACTATTTAGGGAAGCAACCATACAAACCACACCTCCACTCTCTACTTTTTGTATGAAACATTTTTTTATTGCTGTCAATATCCTTTAAAAATTGACATCGTGGTTTCTTATGAAGGGTCTCTTCACATATATATCAATGGGTTCAAATTTATATCAATGGTATTTAAACTTCGGTATCACCGATAAAAAACTGGTTTCCGACCATGTAGCCTTGAAAACTGTGTATATACGGCTCAAATGGCTGTGTAATGTGCGTGATGGGCGTTGTGGGCCTGGCATCCACAAAAATTAATATAAGTTATCTGCGTATAGTCAAGGAGAATCTAAATGTCTGAGCGGTGTCCTTTTATCGGCAAATTAAGTTTTCCAAATAGATAAAAGTCACACGGTCAATCAGGCGAGTACGGTGAAGGATGTACCTTTCGAAACAGCTTTTTTTTAAAAAGTCCTGTTTCTTTTGCAATAGAATAGTAGACCCAATTTCTCCGACAAAATGCGATGAATCGAATCCTTGGGAATATTTAATTCCATTTCCATATAACGCAACGAAGATTTCGGCTCATTTTGTATGAATTCACGCGCTTTTTCAATGTTCTTTCCGATCACCACTGATTTTGGCCGGCCTGACTTTTCATCGTCACAGAGGTCTTCACGACCTTCTTGAAAACGTTTAAACCACTCGTGAACATTGTTACGGAATAGACAATTGCACCATAAACTTATTTCATCATTTGGAACGTTTCGGTGAATGTTTTACCATGTTTAAAACAGAAATTAATATTTGCTCTTTGTTCGAGATTCATTTTTCGATCGATGCCCAAAAGATACTGTCACTTTTAGCGCGATAACTTCGCTTGTGGGGTCCGATTGTCACAACATTTTTGCAAGATGTCAGTGAAGCATGTACCTTTCCAACGCATGTACCTACCAATAGGTAGCGCGACCAGAAACATCTATTTTTAAAAAGGTCAGTTTCTTTTGCACAGATCTTGTATATATGTTTCATTTTAAGGTGCGCCAGTTTCCACTTAGTTATAAGTAGGAATATATTTAATAAATAAACACGTTCTCTTTTTATCTCACTTTTTCTCTCTCCTAGTCCATTTATGAAACTTTATTATGTGCGAAATAAATACTAAAAAATTGAATCGGATTTGAATGTTTTTTTTGTTATGAGTACACATACACATTTTGCGTGTGCATAAACAAACGAATAATTATCGCTTTTCTTACACAACTTTCAGGTTGAAGACTTATATGAGGAAATTCTCTTTGAAATCTATAACAACATTGGCTGCGAGTCGAATAACGTCTCCACTGAAACGCTAATCGAGTTTGTACAGGAAGCATTTAAGATTCCAAACGCAAAACACGAAGAAATTCTTGAAGTCGTGCAGCAAAAAGAACCACCAAATATAAGATTGAATGTTGAGATTATTAAGGCTGAAAATCTTCTACCAAAAGATTCAAATGGACTGTCGGATCCATTTGTGACGCTATATCTTGAATCCAACAGTTCGCATCGTTACAATTCGTCAGTTAAACCAGGAACTCTGAATCCTATATGGGAAGAACATTTCTCTCTGTGAGTATAAAAAACGAAAGTAACATGAATAGTCGTCGATAATCGATTATATATTCACAGACCAATTGTGGAGAGTCCAAGACAGGAGGTGCTTGTGATAGAGGTGTGGTAAGTAATTGCAGCATCTAAAATATACATTTACGTACATATTAAAGTAACTTTTTTCGCCTGTGCCTTTTAGGGATTTCGATGCAGCCGAGTCGGTTAAGGAAAAGGTTAACAAACTTTTGGATGTAAAAGGCGTCAAAGGTCTTCGCAAACTGATGAAAGAGATCGCAGTAACTGCATCCTCCGGTAAACATGACAACGAGTTAATTGGAAGAGCGGCCATCACTCTGAAATCCATTCCCGTTTCCGGCATTACGGTTTGGTATAATTTGGAAAAGGGTAACAAAACCAAGAGCCGAGGTTCAGTTTTAGTTAATTTAGCTCTGAGTGCTGAAAAAAACAAAAACGTGGCAGTGCAGGAGCATCGTCATTTACTCAAGATGCTCTTAATGCATGAACTCGAGTCCTCAAAAGTGGCTAACTATTGGTGGAGCGGAAAGTTTAGCGCCCAGGCTGAAGCGGTTCGTTCTCAGCATGCGGTTCAAAGTGGGCTCTCTGTCGTCGATTGTGCACTTAGCCAGTGGCACGCCTACAGTGCTATTCACGAAACTCACAAATTGAGCTTTGTTCTGTTTAACTCAATATTAGACATTGTTGTGCCTGTACTTAAATGTTATCAAAGCGATTGTGACGATGTAAAATCGTTCTGGGATGGCGCAAAGCGGATCCTACCCTCTTGTTTTTCTGTTCTGCGTCAGCTACGTTCAAAGAATGTGAGTGATAAACATATTGTGAAGACCCTGACCGATGTGCTGGATATATTGGCTAAATTGAAAACTGTTGAGCTGACTGATGGAGTGGATTTATTTCCTCGAAATGTCTATGGTTGGTTGGATGATAACGTGCAGCACAGCATCGACGAAGTCATTGTTCTGGCAATTAACACCGGCACGCAGGACTGGCTGGAGCACATTGTTGAGGGTAGCAAAGGTAACAAAGCCGAAGAAGAATCGGATGAGGACAGACTCCAGTATCTAATTAAGCTGATACAAATGGTGCGTTCCGATCTGCAACGCGCTATGGAGTATTTTGACAAAGTCTTCTATCAGTAAGTTTATCGTGCATCGAATATTACCAGAAAACATATGAAGTCTAATGAATTTTATAGCAAAATTCGTATGAATTTCTCAACCATATTGTTCCAATACTATGATAAGAAATTAGCCGAGGTTTCAAAATCAATAGTGGAGGATGTATGCTCAAATATCAAAAGACTTGATGTGCCAGATGATCAATTTCAGTACCTGCCGAACATCGATAATGTCAATATGGGCACGACCCTATTCGAACTGTACTTGGTGCTCAAGCGCTATCTGACTCTAGGTAACGAAATAAGTATTCCTATGCAAACACAACACGATATTAACTTTAATAACTTTTCCCACATCATAGGTAAATCTCTCTGTCCGAACGATAACTTGGAAATAGAAAGCTTTCATCAATGGTTCGAGCGCGGTGTAACACATTGGTTGGATATTTCTATAATAAAAGCGCTCAATCGCATTGAAAAAGCAATCGAGTTGGATCAACTGAAGGCAGTCGATGAGACAGTCAAGTATAGCTCTTCGGCTGTTGATACATTAGCAATTTACTATCAGATCAAAATATTTTGGCAACAACTAGACTGGCCAGAGGTGGAAGGTTCATATACATTTGTTGCTAAAATTGTTAACGTACGTGTCTTTTATGCAATACCACACAATATCGTTAACATTCGTTTTGTTTTGTTTTTGGTATGTCAGGATATTTGTCGTTGCTGTGTATTTTATGCTCAACGGATGTCACGGCGTGTTGAAAGTATATCTAACGAAAAGAACGAGCTGTTCAATGTATCTCGTGAATGGTGCCTGGCCATAAACAATATTGATTACATCCGTCAAAGCCTTCCAGCATTTATAAAGGTAAAGATTTTGTAAGCATTTAAAATATTTACCATAGGGTTTCTCTTTATCATGATAAAGGAGCTTGGTACCGACGATGTTATACGGAAACTTGGTGAGTATCGGACAAATCTGGAAGCTGAACGATGCGCATCTACTATAAAGAACGTTATCGACAACGCTTTGGACACTGAGCGCAATCAGATAGTCGAGCTTATCGAAATTGTTGCACGCAAAATGTCTCCACCAATTCGTCGTTTTCTTGCGGAGGGCGCTGAGGTGCTACACGAGGACTCCAATTCGATGGAGAAACTAATGATGTATCTTGAAGTCTCACTTGGCACTCTATTCGAAACTCTAAATGAAGTAAACTTCAATAGAATCTTAGATGCCGTCTGGAATGAATTGTCTGTCATAATGTACGATCTCATACAATCAAATCTTGATGTAAGTTGTCAAACAATTGCTTATCGATATGGAATTATAACGTATTCCTTTCTTTGTTTGTAGAAGCGACGACCGCCAGCGTTTTTCCAGAACTTAAGGCAAACATTGCGTGTAATGATTTCCTGTTTTAAAATAGGCAGCATTGTGACTTCGGATGTAGAAGTTTTATCCGAAATCGAACGGATACTAGATTTGCATGCCTTTGAGACTGCAGATCTAATTCATCAGTATTATTTGGAGCGATTGGGCTTTCAAAAAGAATGTACTAAGTCTCCTTTTGGCCAGTTGACGATCAAAGTTCAGTTTATGCCAACGGGATTATCGGTAATAGAATAAGCGCATTAATTATTTAATCGGGATATTAAAATGGTTTTATTGTACTTTATAGTTACATATACTAAACGCACGCAATTTAGTTCCGATGGACACGAATGGTTCCTGCGATTCTTTTGTCAAAGCACACTTTTTGCCAACGAATAGATTCAATGGCGTATCACCAGTTAAAACGTCTGCCCAACATAAAACCTGTTTTCCCCTATACGACGAAACTTTCACTATGTAAGTTATCAAAAAATAAAAATATTTAGTGCGGTTATTGTAAAATTTCTATTCTTTATTATTTTAGAAACCTTAATAGTGATCATCTGTCAAAACAGAATAGCTTAATATTGTTCAGTATCAAGGACAAGGACCTGTTCGGCATGACGAACCAATATATTGCAGAATGCTATATAACATTTGCCGATTTAATGGCCTTTGAAAATGAGCAAATTCACATGGAGCTGTCGCGACCGGAATACACAGGTTCGAAAACATTTTTATTTGTAAAAATATTCAAATTGTAAAATTCAATTGTTCAACACCAAAATAAATTGATTTCAGATTCGGAAACAATTCGCGCTTTAGAATATAGACAAGGCGACAAGCAAGCAAAGGACTTTATTAAAAAGCTGAAAAATAAATCATATTCGTAAAACCATAATATTTTTTCTACAATACAATTTTAAAATGATGTAAAAAACAGCTGAATTGGATTTAAAAAGAGAAATTAATTTACTGCTTTTGATCATAGTGTTTTATTATTTCCAGGGATGTTTTGATATAGATGCTGACATTGTAACCATGGTTTGGAACAAGGAATTTTTGAAAGTCATTCCGATTTGTGTTGTCTATATTTTCTCGGAATCTAGAATGAATTCCTGGTATCTGGCCTTTCGGTTTGCATAACTTTTTTTACCCGATAGGTGGCGCTGCAGTCGAGATTTAAATTTTTTTTTTATTTATTGTTCGATTTCACTTAAATTTACAACATATATTTAAAAATGTTGAAAAATTTGGACCCGATAAGTGGCGCTGGGGTCAAGATATACACGAAAATGTATAGGGGGAGGGCAGCAACGCGCCGGGTACCAGCTAGTTAATTATAAAATAAAACAAAATGTATACACCGAGAAAAAAATTTTTTTACACCGAAACACATTTATTTTTTTGTACACATTTATTTTCAGTACTTAGATCGATGAAACTTTTTTCACTGGGTAAATAGACTGTTCCAGCCCTCCGTATAGTATAAAAACAAGATAGAGCGTAATTATTATACCCTACTCTGATGGGCTAAGGGTATACTAGGTTTGTGCAAATGTAAAAAGTAAGGTGGATGCCACGCCTACAATACGCGATCCTAAAAATGCACTTTTTCACCGTAAACCACCACCGTATTTTTTTATTTTTTTTTCATTTGTTTTTACTTAAATTTAAAAAAAAATTTTTTTTTTTTATTTATTTAACATTGTTTGTTATACAAAAAAAAAGTTTCTTTTTTTATCTTATGGATTTTGGTCTGGCGAATTCGGAAATAACCTAAAAAATTAAATAGATACGTTTTCGCAGCATGAATCTTTGAAGACTTTTTTTTGTAAAGTAGGTTCACTATTTCAGCAATATCTCGAGTTACTAGCGACCAATCTGATAGCGACTAAAGATAATTAAATACCAAAAAACAGAAGTTCAGTTTTTTTTTTAATTTTAAAATTTTTCGTTATCTGTTTGATAACAACTGTCTAGCATTCCAGACCTGGGTTCAACTCTCGTTCGATAAAAAATTTAATTAATTACTAATTTAATTATTTCTAATTATTTCACGCGGAACAAAATTATGCATTAGCTTCCATCCGCAAAAGAAAATAAATGAATAAATTTTATTATATTAAAAATTGTTAAATCTATGCAAATCTATACCTTAAAAAATTTGTACTTGTACAGCATGAGATTTTTCGACATACTATTTAGAAGGAACAATAAATTTTCAATCATAAGGCTTTTAATAAAAAAAAAAATCTAATAAAAATGGACGAAGTTAATGAAACTTTTTCAATTGTAAAAAATTATTGTTTGGTTTTTATACAATCAGTTTGTCTGAAAAATTTTAACGCATTAAAGGAGGTACCGTAGACACCATAAAGTATATATGTTCTTGATCAGCTCGACGAGACGACCTAGCCATGTCCATCTGTATTTCTATCTGGATGTTTTTGGGCTCCAATTTATATTTATCTTTAGTTGAAAATTGGCACATACACTTCTTTTTATTTTAGTTTATTAGAGTGTCAAGATTGACCCGCCGCGCCCCCTTTTTGGGCCCACCCACCGCCATCTTTTGAGTTTTTGTGTGAAAAACTTTTTCATTGTAATTCAACTTAATAATTGATACGGTTGCTTCTAGTGGACGGACGCTTCACAAATACATTAATGGGAGAGAACCGCCCATTTTTTGGGGTAGCCCCCATACAGGGCGCTCAACTCCCTGCAAAGACTAGCGTGTGCCTGCATCACAGGGGCAATGCGCACGTGCCCAACAGTAGCGTTGGAGCTATTTTGGATTTGACATCACTTCATCTGGAAATCGAACACTGAATCAAAGAAACACTCCTAAGACTATCAGTTGATGGAAACAAAGTTACCTCGGAGATCTGACAAAATGACACAGAGGAATATATTTGATCGAAGTTTAATCATCAAATGGTCCGACAAAAAATCGTGGACGTCGGAAAGTTCATACGTACTGCAACCACATACCATCAAGTGGTATACGGATGGATCCTTGACCGAAGATGGTACAGGCCTAGGAATTTTAGGCAATAGGACTCACTATTGGGAGTCAATATTCCAAGCAGAAATGTGTGCAATAATCATATGTGCGCAATTCTACCTAGATAGAGGCTATCACAACTGTGATATTGCAATTCTATCAGACAGCCAGGCTGCATTGATGATAAGGAGATGAATATAGGAAAAGAATAACACTGGACTATGAGCCAAGAACTAAGACAAGCATAGTTACTTCTAGGGAGTTACAACCCGAGCAGATCGAAAACCATACTCCAACTAGGTAGGAACCAACTAAGAATACTAACAGGACAGCTAGCAGGCCACTGTAGACTAAAGAAACATTTGTATGTTCTGCGGACACAAAACTCACCCGAATGCAGATTCTGTGACACCGAAGAGGAGACCCCTCGTCAAATGATAGGTAATCACTTTATTAGAAAAGTTTGGATCCTAGGAAGCTACTAAAATTCATTCAGCATATAGGTTTAGGGTAGGTCCTCTAACTGAGTTGGGCAAACAATAGACATTTTAGGTCGCAGTTTTATATGTCCCTACCATAAATCATAATAATGGTTGAAATGCGATGTGGTGCATTTTTATAGACAGCCGCTTAACATACATAGAGCAATGGGTGTGTCCCGCCCACTTTTTAGAGTAGACCCCATATACACCAGCCCACTTTTGTGTTTTGTATGAAGAAATTCATTATTAAATCAATATTGGCTTGAAATTCGATTGGGTGGATTTTAGTGGACCGCCGCTTCACATACATATACAAATCTGCGTGTCCGGCCCATTTTTGAGGTACTCCGATACAATCTCACACCTCACTTTTATGCATTTGTATGAAAATGTCAATATCAACTTGAAATTCGATATGGTGGCATCTTATAGATGGTCGCTTCATGCACATCTACTAGTGGGCATGCACCGCCCACTTTTTGGGGTGGCCCTTATTTTCATCAAAAAGGAGTTAGCTTTAGAGTTATTTAAATAACATGCTTGAATATTTCTATTTGATATTTTCGAACATGTTAAAATGATATTTTTTAATATTAATATATCATTTTAAAAAAAATCTTGATTTTTTTATTTTTTTGGCTTGCAAAGTTGCATTATTTTAACAACCTCGGTTAACAGGCAAGCAACAAGTCGAGTTACCGAATTACGCACTGCCTCCTGGTACTGGATACAATAACCTGGTCTACGGCAGGCCAAGCTACTAACCCGTCCTATATACCCTAAAACCAACGCATATCTTAATAGATCTGATCTGAGGTTGCTTTTGGGCTACCTCACCGGCCATCATCCACTGAGATATTTATATATTTATTTATGAGATATATCACTTAAACAAACTAGGTCTCTCCTCAGAAACAGAGTGCAGACTTTGTCTTGAGGATGACGAAACTAGTTTACATCTGCTATGCGACTGACCGGCCTTGGCCAGGTTTAGAATTGTACAGATGAACTAACCTTTTATTACATCTGATGGGATCAGAAACACCTCGTCTAAGGAGATTCTCCGTTTCATTAAAGAGACGCAGAAGATCCTAGATAAATTAACTTAACCATATCCTGGCTAGGATACAAAAGACAACCCCTTATGTCGCAGTGCCCGTTTCCGTTAGTATGGCCCTCAAACGTTCTAGCTCTGACACTGAGTCTTATGTAGCGTTACGAGCTGATTGAGCCTGTTTCGTTGTGACCACTTGCTGGTCATGCGGCTCAGGCCCAGACACTACGTCACGCACTGGTTATGGTTATGGAGGTCTACGATGCCTCCTTCAATACGTTACAAACTTTCAGACAAACTGATAATACCATTTCAAACTATGTGCGAATGGTATAAAAATCGACGAGACGAGTCGAGTCGATCTAGCTATGTCCATCTCTGTGTCTGTTTGGATGTTGTTGCGCATACTTGTACTTATAGGCGCATCGCGCCCACTTATTGAGGTTGCCCCATGCACGCCCACCGCTCACTTTTATACATATGTATGTATGAAAAACTTCTCCACTATTCTAATTAAGGCGTCAACATCACCCATCTTAACTCCAGCTCTATTAACTATTTTGTAGCTATAATACTCTAATTCCAAAGCCCATCTTGCTATTCTGCTGTTAATCGTTTTCTTGCTTAGTATCATAGCTAATGAATTGCAATCGGTAACTATCTTAAATTCACCCTACATCGTGTTAATGAGTATATCATAACTATGGTACCTACTCTCCGCATCGGAAGTTCTTTTTGAGCTATTGAGTGAAAATGACCATCATCTTGTTTTTGAAACAAAATCCCACCAAATCCTGAGGCTCTGATATCACAATGCAACTCTGTTTCTCTTGCGTTTTTATAAAATGTCTGGGCTTGATATTAATTTGTTCTTAAGATTTCATTCTTAAGTAGTTCATAAAACGGACGACCTACGATTGATTCCACGAATTTCCGGAAATAAGAACATAGTAGCATGAAGTACTTTTTGGATTGCTTGATTTCTTCTATATGATTATCTGAAGGTTGAATACAACTTGCTAAATATTATATCCTAAATAATGTATTTTATCGTATGCGAATTAACGCTTCATTTATTTTATTTTTAACTTATTTTCTGCGATCACTGATAGAACCGAAGAAACTGGATTCAGATTATCTGTTTAGTTTTTATAGCTATTAAAATGTAGTCCTTATAAACCACTATTTCATTATTATCAATAAATTTCCTCAATACCTTAGTTATAAAACGCTGAAATATTGCTGGTCCGATCCAAATGGCATTTTGATAAACGCATACTGTCCGATTGGCACAAAACCCGCTGTATATTTCACAGAACTTCTTCCATTTTTATCTGATGAAATCCAGACTTCAAGTCTAAAACTGTAAATACTTCATCTCAATTAACGGAAGTGAATAATTATCTCGCACAATCATTTTGTTCAAATTTCTATAGTCTGTGCCAATTCTGGTTTCGCCAGATTTTTTTTTTTTTACAAGTAGAATTGTTGAGGCGTAAGGCGTATGTCATATAATGATTTTACTTAATAAATCTTCTATGATTCGTACAACTTCGTTTTTTTCTGCGAACGAAAGTAGTCGTGGTGAACAATATGAAGGAGAATCATAAGTAAGTCTAATTTTAGCTTCATAAATTATGAATTATGAATCATAATCAATGTTTACACTGTTTCTAACTGTAGAATTGTTGTTGTTGTTGTTGTTTTCATGAAATTGTTCTATTATCTGCTTGTAAGTTTCTTACACTATTGAAGTTTTATTAAAAATGACATAAAATTCATTTTCAATGTTTTCTCGTCATCAACTTTCTCATCCAATTTATTATAACAATTTCTTGCTTTTTCATTTGTTTTTATTTATACTTTTTACACTATCTTTTGTTTGTATACCTATAAAGATCTTCTAATTCTGAAGTGCGGCAATACAACTTAATATAATATTCATGTAAAAAATATGTTCCCAAATGAAGAGTACTGGCAAAACATATAGAAGGATGGCTTTTTGTATTTTATTAAATCTTATCAAAACATTATTCGTTTCACTTGGTCTATCGGAAGAACAACCCAACCCACTCCTTTAAATTAACTCCTAAGTTGCACTTTACCCCCTGACGAATTTTTGGGAATTAACGATTGTTTAGGCTCCCTGTATCGAAGAGGGCATATATTTTAAAAAAAATTGTTCATACATGCATAATCGTCACAGCCAAATTAGATATATACGCAGACTAGTTTTCACAGTTCTATACTTGTTATTGACACAGGAACCACATGCACAATGGGTTTCTTCCGATATTAATAAGGAAGAATAGTAAATGGCTAACAGGTAAAATTGTAGGTAATAAATAGTCAGAATCTCATATGAACAAACTCAAAATAATTAAGCAATGAGAAAACGTATTTTTCGACTTAAGTATATTTTTAGTAATTTTAGTGTAATTTTAGTTTCAAGAATCCTTAACTTTTGATATTATGTGATTTCAAGTCAACTCGAAGGTCATATTAGGTTGAAATGCAATGTGGTGCCTTTTTATGGACAGCCGCTTAACATACATAGACTAATGGGCGTGTCCCGCCCACTTTTTGGCGCAGCCCCCTAGCTCACTTTCAAAACTTCAATATCAACTTGAAATTCCATATGGTGGCATCTTATAGATGGTCCCTTCATACACATCTAATAGTGGGCATGTACCGCCCACTTTTTGGGTTGGCCTCTATTAATACACCCCCACCTGTATGAATGATATTAGAGAGCTTCGATTCAACCGAAGTTAACGTTGTTTCTTGTTTAACATAACCATTTTAATGCCGTATTTGTATGAAGAATTATGTATGCTGAATGCGTATAGACGATTATTCTTCGAAAGGTAAGCGAAATTGAAAGCTTATTTTTGATAAGTTTGCTGAAAACCTAAAAAAACTTGAAATTATTTACTTTGTTCATATTCTTATATGCATTGGATTGTCGAAAAAGTCATGACAATTTTTTTCAATACTATTAAATAATTGTAAAAAAAAGTTAAATAAATTTTAACTGTGAACTACGATTTATCGAATATAATTTTCTTTAGCGATGAGGCCAATTTCTCACAATATGTATTCGCATGTAGGGATATGAAAGTCCCCGCATAATTGAAATGATGCCGTTACAGCCAGAAAAACTCAGTGTATGAGGCGCATTATGGGCTGGAATCGTCATATTTACTCGAAAAAGACGATGGAAGAACGGTTACTGGCAATGCATATTCTTTATAGGGTCTGTCACGGCTTCTTCTGCGTGTTACATGCATACATTTTCACAAACTTAAAGTTGGTTTTCCCCCAATAGGTACAGGGTATAAAAAATTACAATAATAAAATTATTGTACCGCTCACTTAACAATGAATATGCAAATATTATTTGTGTTATTAAGTTTTAACTGATTTTTAATATAGAGTTATAAGTCAAAAAAGCCGAAGATTGGTGAAAACATTTTTTTGTGCACATGAACTCATTAATGCCCACAACACTATATAAAAATATTAGCATCCATTAATTTTTTTTTTTTTTTTGTTAAACACCTCAAAATGGTATGACAAATTTTATATTTATGTATTTATAGACAAATATATACATGACTAATTTATTCATAATCAACGCACAGGGCTAATACTTGAAAGCAAATATTTAGACAATATTTCCTTTTATGATGATACTGCTTATTAAATTCTACACCCAAGAGGTAAAAATTGGGGGTTATTTTTTATATGATCGTTGTCGTTCGGTTTGTATACTCTACACAATAAATAATAAAACAATTGTTTCACCGATTTTGGTGGGGGAGGGAATGGGGGTTAAAGTTTATGTGGGGGAAAAGTGTAGTTTTCATCTGATCGTTTACAAACTCTGTTTGTCTATTCTACACAACAAATAATTATAGAAGTGGTTCGCCGATTTTGGAAATATGTATATACCTTTAGGGTGTCAACAGTTACATGGGGAAAATTTCTTTTCATCTTATCATTTTTAAACTCGGTTTGTACCTTCTATGCAAGAAATAATTAAACAAGTGTTTCGTCAATTTTGGAAAATTGTACCACCAAGGGGAAAAACCCACAGCCGTAACCTTTAATGCTAGAAAGCTGATATTTAGACAGTAGTTTCCTTCCACTAAGGTGGAATTTTATGAAAATCCCCTTAAAGGTGGAAGGGTGGAGGACATTTAAAAATTATGTGGGATATTTTTATCACACCGTTTTCCAACGCGATTCGTATACTCTACAAAAAAAAAAATGTGTTTCGCTGATTTTACACCGGACAACGCCAGTTTCTCCTGCTAGTTATTTTGTGCCTATGTAGAGACATGTTAATATCATGGTATTTATTAGTGCATTTTCGGTTGAATTGAAAATTACTTAACATTGCTGTGGACGGTAACCCACGCAAGTGACGCAAGCCCATCTCAGTGTGCCCATCTCAGTTGCAGCACTACCACTATATTATACGCGCAATATCGAATTTTTACTGGTAAGTCAGATCGAAACGTGCCGTATACCATTAAAAAGGTCTTGAAACATACTTTCAGGAAATGTTAAAACATATAATATCGGGTGTTGAAAAATACCCACCCTTAGTGGTATTGGGGCTCGTCGGGGGCTATCACATCTAACTTATTTTTTATTTATTCTTGATGCATCTGTTATACGCAGCGTTGACATACAATTTTTATACTCTTATACACTTTTATTTTTGGATTGTTTTCGTATGTATTCATATGTATGTAGATATGCATGCAAGAAATAACATATATATGTATGTGTGTGTGAGTTTAAATCGCCAATAAAATAAATTGTGACGATATACTTATATTTTTCATTTCTATGATTGGAATCGATTTTAATATTTAATTAATGTCATGTTGCGATGTAGTGGAGAATTTTCAAGAATATTCTTAAGCAGGGAAATATATTGAGTTCTAGGAAAATAGCTGTATTTTATAGTTTAAAAAGTTTAGCAACATGGCGAACGCTCAATTACATACTACAATCGATTCCAACCATAGAAATGAAAAATATAAATATATCGTCACAAAATTGATATCAGTGGTTTTGTGAGTTGCAGGTAGGCTTTCGTCATTTGATTTTTACCTCGTCGTCAAGAGGTTTTTTTATTTGATATCAAAATACATACATATTTATTTAATATTTTCAATTTATTTAATTTTTTTATCTAATTGCAATAAGTAATATGATTGATCAACTGTCGAAAAAATTATAATGTATGTAACATAGCGAAGAAAGCATCGGAGACCTTATAAAATATATATATGTAGGTATTCATGATCAGCGCGACAAGACGAGTCGATATGCTCATGTCCTTCCGTCTGTTCGCTCGTCCGTATGCGTGTCTGAGTGAAAAGTTATCTGTCTAGAGAAAACTTAGACAAACCAGACACACGGTATAGACCCTCCCAGAACTTGAAATTTCATAACTCGCAACCTTTTTACCGCAATGGTGAAACAAAATATTCAGTTGTCAATTTTTTAGAAATATTTGTTATAATTTTATATTACGCCAAGATTTTCCTGGAACATTTATAATATAAATGTTCCAGGAAAGATATAGTTTATAGCAAGAATAGCAAGTATGTAACATAGTCGTGCCACTCCACTACTCGTTTATTATAATTTCCACACAAAATGTGTATAGTATATTAATTTTGCAACGAAGCTTATGACACCCAAAAGGAGACGCCATAGACCCTATAAAGTATATATATTTTTGATTAGCTATTATATATCGTTTTACCGTAAAACTGCCTTGATTTTACTGTGTAACGAGGTAGCCATTAAAGGAACGCGGTAGCAAGAAATGAAATAAGTTGAAAATCGATCGTCTTCAACAAATTTAAACAGACAGTTAAACAGTCTTGTCATGCCAGTATTAAAGCTAATTTCTCATCGAAGTGTTTGGTTTTTGTTCAGTTTGGGCTCCAGCACTAATTTCTACTGATAGATTCCTAGAAATATTGGCTTAGCATTACATAAGAATGTTACAATAGGATAATAGTTTTACCTCAAATGTCAATTGATGTCTGTTAGAAGTTTGAGATTATACATTATCAATTTAATTGTCTGCCGCTTGCTTCTTCACTAATTCAAATTCAAGTGGAAGCTGGCTTTTAAATGAGTTTCCAAGATAGTTAAACTGTCCCTTTCTTGAATAGTTTTTCTGGTGTAAATTACTTTTAGCCAAGTCATTATTCTAAACTTCACATAACTAAAAAACTTCCATACATCATTTTTAAAAACAATAATTTTTGTGATAAATATAAATCGTCAAACCTAGAGCCAGGTTGGCCAAATTAACGATAATTAGGGATGTGAATTTCAGTAAAACTCCATTGTACAGAAGTTTTCTCAATAAAATCTTTTAATAAATTATTAAATTTTAAAATTAAGCATTAAATTTGAAAAAAAAAATTTTAAATTTGAAAATTATCCTCACAAATTCAGTAATAAATGCGTATGCGGATATAGAAAAGCCAATACAGATCCCTTTGCATACATTCAATTTTTGAGGATAATCAGCGTTTGCGGATCTAGACATCGGCATCCATCCCAATTCTAGTATGAACATCTTAAAATATATAAAAAACTTTGACAGTATGTCAATACGATCATCTCAACACCGCATTACAGTATAACTACAATTTTGTATTTTTCTTTGTTCTGTGAATAACCCCGGATTTTGTGTTGATTTTATTTTATTTTTTTTTTTTTTTTTCTTTTCAAAACGAATTTCATTCTTAACTTTTGCTGCAACAAAAAGAGTGTTACATATGTACTTTGAAAGTGAAAGCTGTATAGGGCAAATTTTATGATCATCTTCAAATTCGGTTTGTATACTTCACTTTCATAATTCACTTCAAGATGGGAAACGGGGGCGAAATGATATATGAGGTACATTTTATTTACAATCGATCGTCTTCAAACTCTGTGTAAGGAGCGAGTGTAACTCTAAATTAACGAGCTTTTTGGCCGATCCTCACGAGCGAAACTTGGGCAAAAATTATAAGAATATATTTATATCATTCACATATAATGTGAAATGATACTATCAGTTTGTCATAAAGTTTGCAACGCATTAAAGGATCATCATAGACCCCATAAAGTGTATATATTCTCGATCAGCTCGACAAGACGATTCAATCAGACCATTAGTTGGCGCACATTATTTTATTAATTTTTTAGATATCTGGCTGAAAGACGGGTTTTCTTTTCTTTTTTTGTTTGATACCAGGTAAATAGAGTATCCATATTTATATGCCATACAAACTTGTTGTTTTTTTTTTTTTTTTGTGTATGAAAAACTTTTTTCAATCAATATAATTCGTATAGTGGCTTTTTAGGACGGTCGCTTAACATACATATTCTAATGGGCGTGCCCTCCACTTTTTTGGTTAGACCCCATACAAAACCTACTTTTTATTAAAGACCGCTTCGTATTCATATACTAATGGGAGTGTCCCGCCCACTATATAGCAGGTATAATGGTATCAAAGTTTCGTTTTAACCGAAGTTATTTTTTTTTTATGTTTTTTTAAACGTCTTCAAACGCTAATTCTATATATTTACTGTATTGTCCTTTAACTTATATTCCAAATAACAATAATGCACTTTGAATTCAAACTATTTTAAATTAAGCATTAAATTTGAAAAAAAAAATTTTAAATTTGAAAATTATCCTCACAAATTCAGTAATAAATGCGTATGCGGATATAGAAAAGCCAATACAGATCCCTTTGCATACATTCAATTTTTGAGGATAATCAGCGTTTGCGGATCTAGACATCGGCATCCATCCCAATTCTAGTATGAACATCTTAAAATATATAAAAAACTTTGACAGTATGTCAATACGATCATCTCAACACCGCATTACAGTATAACTACAATTTTGTATTTTTCTTTGTTCTGTGAATAACCCCGGATTTTGTGTTGATTTTATTTTATTTTTTTTTTTTTCTTTTCAAAACGAATTTCATTCTTAACTTTTGCTGCAACAAAAAGAGTGTTACATATGTACTTTGAAAGTGAAAGCTGTATAGGGCAAATTTTATGATCATCTTCAAATTCGGTTTGTATACTTCACTTTCATAATTCACTTCAAGATGGGAAACGGGGGCGAAATGATATATGAGGTACATTTTATTTACAATCGATCGTCTTCAAACTCTGTGTAACGAGCGAGTGTAACTCTAAATTAACGAGCTTTTTGGCCGATCCTCACGAGCGAAACTTGGGCAAAAATTATAAGAATATATTTATATCATTCACATATAATGTGAAATGATACTATCAGTTTGTCATAAAGTTTGCAACGCATTAAAGGATCATCATAGACCCCATAAAGTGTATATATTCTCGATCAGCTCGACAAGACGATTCAATCAGACCATTAGTTGGCGCACATTATTTTATTAATTTTTTAGATATCTGGCTGAAAGACGGGTTTTCTTTTCTTTTTTTGTTTGATACCAGGTAAATAGAGTATCCATATTTATATGCCATACAAACTTGTTGTTTTTTTTTTTTTTTTGTGTATGAAAAACTTTTTTCAATCAATATAATTCGTATAGTGGCTTCTTATGGACGGTCGCTTAACATACATATTCTAATGGGCGTGCCCTCCACTTTTTTGGTTAGACCCCATACAAAACCTACTTTTTATTAAAGACCGCTTCGTATTCATATACTAATGGGAGTGTCCCGCCCACTATATAGCAGGTATAATGGTATCAAAGTTTCGTTTTAACCGAAGTTATTTTTTTTTTATGTTTTTTTAAACGTCTTCAAACGCTAATTCTATATATTTACTGTATTGTCCTTTAACTTATATTCCAAATAACAATAATGCACTTTGAATTCAAACTATTTTACATGTCTTTTTGGAATACTCATTTTTCGTTTCATGGTTTGAAATTCCAGTAGAGTAGATCGAATCAAACATTCACAGGTCAGACCAACAGAGGGACAAGAGACACAGTACTCACTTTTCTCTCGTGCCCAATAATGGTTAACTGTGCTACTGAAAGTTTCAATGTGAACGTGACACTTTTTTAAATTAACGCTCATGAGAATAATTAAGCCAAAAGTGCGTTTCCAAGTGCCAGAGGCCAAGTTATGCCAGACCAAGCTAAACGCATTTGTACTGCACGTACTCAAGCTATCGACAAATCGACGATTTAACGGTTGAAAAGTAAAAATCAAACCAACACTAACACTAACACAAGCCCCAAAAAATTCAATACAACAAAAATTGATCACATGTGTATATGCAAGAGATACATACCTATACGACACGCTTGAACGAAAGCCGCAAACTTTTATAACCAGGTAAATTGTGTGGAGAGTGTTTATTTCAGTTTCGAAATCGGTTTCGATCAAACGTGATTTCCATTATGTCGCATCGCATTGATTTCGTGCTTTTGCTACTGTGTGCGGCATGCGTTTCACTCGCGATTGCCGAGTCCGGCTTTTCCCAGGATACGTATGTGAATGCTTTACAAGATTCGCATCAAATAGATTTCGGTGCGTGAAAAACAAATTATTAAAGAATAATACAAAAAATGAAAAAGTTTAACTACTTATAGTGAATCTACTTGACTTAAAAATATGCAAACCAGTTTTAAAATAATTTACATACATGTGTATGACATAAATACGAGTACTATCCCGTAAAAAGTGACATTCGCTAGTACTTCGAGTAAAACAAGCAATCTGCTATCATAATCAATTCTTCTAATTTCTACTGATAAATCTTATCGATACATGTATACCATTACAAACGTGTTGAAGCGTTAATTCAGGAAATGTTAAAACATTTAAAATGGGACCTGCCAAATTCGAAGAATGGGTGTTGCAAATATCCAGCGCAATGGATATTGGAGTATTACAGCTCTAGTTCTACCAAACAAAACGATTGCTCTTATTTTTATTTTTTCAATTATTCTAAGCACCCAGGCGAGCTCAAGGCCAAGAAAGTCTGACCCATAAAAACATATGATTTTTTTTTTAAAGTTTTTTCGACGTGCTTTTTATCTGCAAATGCAACAAAAAACAAACGGTTATAAAAAAATAACCGCGAATTGCCCACTAGAATTTAGTTTATTTTGTTGTAGTGAAAATGTTTCAAAATGTTTTGGGACCTACGATGCCTCCTTTAATGCGTTACAAACTTTAAGACAAACTGATAATGCCATTTCACACTATGTGTGAATGGTATAAACATTTTATTAGAGTATGAAAGTCCTAAACTCACGACTTTTGCATTATTTCTCGTCATTAACATATCTGGACTACCTGTCATAGACGAATTGCTTTTGCACGAAAATTTTTAATTGTTATTGTAGTAGTATTTTTATTGTAATGTTTGTGCACGTGTTTTTGAACCTTATGGACAAATTTACATTTTCCGCATTTATAAATTTTGTGTGTTACGTTACCATGGAGGGTTAACACAAATTTGGGACAAATCGTTGTACGAGGAGGAAAAATAAAAATGACAAAAAAAAAACTGCGTTACGTAATAATTGAATAGCACCTTATATTTTTTTAATGCTATTAAAAAAAATACTGATTTCAAATGGTATTCACGCTCGGGTGTGCGATATTTTATTCAAAAACTGTTCATGCGGGGTTGCAGCAGGAATTGCTTGAACTATTGTTTGAATATATTAAATCAAATGTACAAGTATGTGCGGACAAGTCAGGAGACCTTGGCAGCCAACGGAATGTGAAGTTCCTGCTTATTTTCGAATTTTTGCTGCAATTCTGTTATAACAAGTTGCACCATCTTGGTGAAATCTCAAAGAGTAGAAAGGGTGTCACTTTAGCAGTAGTTCTGGAAAAAAAGAATGGTATCCATTGACCGTTATAGTGCGACCGATTTATTTACTGTTACTCGAGCTGGATACAGTTCCATCTCATGGAGTGTCTATGGGTTAGAGTGACTCCAAATTAAACAAATCAAAATGGGCCTCGATATTGAAATTAAGTTTAACATGATGTTGTCCTCTTCCACCATTTTTCTAGCAAAATTCCAAGTGAATCGGCAAGTCTGATGGGTTCAAATTGCTTGCTATTTTAGCTTTGTGAAGAATTATATGCATTGATTGTCTGATTACTCCCATTGGAGCCAAAAAGTTCTAGTTCGAAAAGCAAGGATTGGTTCGTATGACAACAGCTATAGCAGTAATCGAATTACTGTGTCCTAAATGAATGGTCCTAGTCCTAAAGCATTCTTGTGACAGTCCCACGTACGGAAAAAAGTATTAACTAGCCGCATTATAGCTCATCGGCTCGGACGAATGTCGCCAACTCTTTTGACTAAAATTAAAGACTCAAAAGCATGATAGCGACTCATTATCCAATTTCTAGTGCAATCGTCTCAAACGATAATTTTTATTAAATCTAAATGACAATCTTTATAATAAAACAAGTAACAATGTGCAGTATTATTTCACTACTTCGAAATACCATGTCACATTTTCTTATTCCAAATTCAAATAATTCGGTTAGTTTGCCTTGAATAACATGAACATTAAACTTTGAAGCATATGTAGTCGTATTGTGGTCATTATGTGCGTGGCATCCAAATTTTGTCCTACTCTTGATGTGCGTACAATTCTACCTTCTCAAGTCTTCGAGATCTCGAAGTTCAAACGTACGAAGGACGGATAGACAGGTGGATATAAAGTACGAGTATGTATTTATATTCCTGATATTCGACGACGAATATGGCGCAGACAAACAGACAGGCAGATGCTCGACTCCGCTTGTCGTAATGAACACGAATATAAATACTTTATATGATCACCGATGCTTTCTATAAGGAATCAAGTTATTCCAAGTGATATCAAGTTATTTCCATTAATTTTCTTGTGATGCTAAAATCGTAAAATATATCGTGAAGCTATATTGATATATGTCGATATACCGCCCCCAAAAATTTGTCGATGTTTATATTGAAAAATGTATTGTGAAGTTATATCGAGTTTCGGGTTTTGTATGTTGCATTGATTGTTATTAAGACCTAACATTAAAAAACGGTGAACGCCATTAAACTCAGTGTTCTCGAATTATGTGTACTCCTCTCGTTGTACATTTTTTGGACTAACGCAGTGATAATTGCCTTAATTAAAGCATTTCCAATATAACAAAATAGATAAAGTGTATTAGAATGAAAGCTTTACCTTCTGGAGGCCAAATCACAGCTATTTTCACTAGTCTTATTATTATGGTAAGAGAAAGATTCCATACCAAATTTCAAACCAATATCTCAATGATTGAGGGAATAGGGAGCATAAACAAGACAGACAGCAATACGGACATAATTCGTTTTATCGAATTTATCTGGAATAATATATTTGAAGGCTCCGGTTTTCTCTTTAAGGCATTTCAATGCATTGTGCGATGAGTTAAATAATACATCCTCATAAATTTTACCTATTCATAAATTGAATTACAGCGTGTTTCGATGTGCGTTGACCAGCCAGCAACTGAGTCACCGCAATCTTAAACATATATTTTAATAGAATCAGGTTTTGGTATAGTCCATGAAATATTGTGAAGGAGTCGTCAGAAATTTCATAAAGTATATAAGTCATATTCGCTTAGTTCTTGGAAACTCTTAAAAAGCTAAACATTCCAAATTTTTGCTGTTAAGTCAATACTTAGTTTCAATATCCCATCCATCTTCCCGTATCCCCGCGAATTGCACAGCAGAAATGATATCATCTCTTCCAGATTTAAAATAAAATATATACTTTTAGTCACAAATCTATATTCCAATGGTTTTTATAATTCCAGATAACACAGGCGGCGGCGGTTACAATTACTCTCCACCTCCCAACAACAATTATCTCCCTCCTGCACCTACGTCTTCATATGGTCCACCTCCTGTATCAGTGTATGGGCCACCTCCAGGTCCTTTGTATGGACCTCCACCTCCGAGTTTCTATAAGCCGGCGCCTCCCTTGCCGTATCACTCACATGACTCCTGGTTTCTTGAAAAGCTTAAATCTAAAATAAATCTTTTTGCCATCGGAAAAATTATTTTGAAGCTTTTGATATTCAAAAAGATAGTCAAATTCATTGGTGTTATATGTCTCCTTCTATTCCTGCCTAAATTGAAGAACATGTTCAAAGATGACTCGTCTATGGAAGAAGACGGTATGGAAAGCAAATATATTGAAACCGACAAAGGTAACATCAGACTCTGGAACATAATTTATATTGCATATTGTAATTGCATTTTTATATTCCTTTTCAGATATTTTAGAAAAGCAGATTGAACAGATATACGACTTTGTTGTCAAATCCATATCATCATTTGAAGACAAAAGTGCATAGTATTATTGTCTATCTATACATACATTAAGAATTTATTTATTACAATATATACAAAAAAAATATAGTTTTGTTTAGTATCTTTTTACCAAAAAAAAAAAATGTTATATACAGATTTTAACCTACATAAAAACTTTTTTGTTCACCAAAAACAGGTAAAAAAAATGAAATTAATCAAAAACAAATACAACCAAAGTTGTATTCCTTTTCACACGGTCATAAATATTTCATTTTGTCCTTTAACAACATATAGAAAAGTTTTATTAACAAAAATCTCAAAACTTTAAAATTTAATTTTAAAAACACTTTTACATTTTATAGGTCATTTAAGTTACTTACAATACAGTCGGAAATGTAACAAATTCTGAGAGCAAAAAGATGGAAATCCAATGCCAATTTTTTTTTTTTTTTTGTCAACTTAGAGTATGCAGAAAACAACAAATAGGCAATAGACATCGCCGACCTATGCAATGTTGTTATAAAAGTTTAATTACCGAGAAAGTTTAACGACATTGTGCAATGGCGCCGCTGTCAGGAGTATGGCCAGACTAAGGTGAGTTAAGAGCGGTAGAAACCGGGAAACCAAGGACGGTACTAGAGAAATAGATACACATACACGCATACGTCATGCACATGTACGGTGCATATCATACGGCACAGTACCGTGGCACATATGCTGTTCGTGGAGATCACAGACCAAGCTCTGCGCTGCAACAAAACAAATCAAGCAAGCAGAACAATCCCACATATTGCTCTCCCCAGCTAGAGCTAAAACTTTCCCGTAATAAACTATCGTTCGTCAATTCTATTTTGATATCGGAAACACACTTCCATAGCCTACCGAACTTCTGGATAAGAGGGCCGAATCTAGATACAGCTAATCACTCGAGAGATAGACCACATGGTAGCGCTGTAGTATCGAAAATCAAAGCCGCTCAAGGCGACGTCATAGTAGCTGCGCTTTATTGCCCATCTTTTCAACCGAATTCCACCAGTATTCCTATGTTCTTTTTTTTTTGTCGCACCTAAATCAGTGCTGACGATTCGTGAATGTTTCGACATGACTTTGGATCACTCAGCTTTGATTGTGGAATCAAATGGTTTGGCCATCAACGTTACTACGAGAAACAGACTACTCTTGAGAAATACTGACTTTGTCACCTATCAGCATTGGCTTAATGAGTGAGACAACCCCAATATAGAGTTGGTAGACGGGAGTTATCTAGAATATGCTAGTTCAAAGTCATTAGAAACATTTCTGCCTGTCTATGAAATTTGTCAGAGCCTTTTTGCAAACTTGCCACTAACATTAACTGGCACCAGCGTGCACTAGACTGAAACAACTGGTGCCCACCAACTGACAGCCCACCAATTTTGCTGTCAATTCACTGCATAGCTTCCGCTATGCGAATTCAAACAAAAATCAGTTTCACCACAAATAGTAGAAACAAAAATTAGAAAAATAGATAAATAAATAAAATGGAAAGCAAGGAGAAAGAACTAATTAAATTATGCTTACGAAATGAATTCAATGCAATGTCACTAGAAATAATTGAAATAAAATATTTATGAAGTTAACGAATTGATTCAAGTATTGAATATGCTAAGTGACGGAGAAAACCGAGTTTAAAATCGATTACATTAACCATATAACCATACAACCTTTGACCAAACCTTTTCACCCCTTTGTGAGTAAATTTCTCAAAATCGCGAAACAGGTGTTCACATTTTTGTGTTGAGTATAAAAACTAAGTTAAAAGCGATCAGATGATAAAATTATAACATTCACCAATTTCCTTTTACAGTTTTAAGGATATCGATTTGAAATCGTGTATGGAGTATATTCCTGGGTTGAACATGAAACACATTGAACATTCCGCACCCACCTTTAGGGGTAGTCCTCATACAAACCCACCGTCCACTTTTCACTTTTTGTAAGAATACTTTTTAATTACAATCATACATATATATTACGAGTATTGAGCGTATCCTTCGTACTTTTAGAGGTAGTCCCCATAAAGACCAATCGCCCACTTTGTGGTTTTTATACATGCTTTCTGTTAGATGCTTGTAAAGAATGTTGAAACTTCGGTTCTACCAAGTTACGGTTTTCTTTGGTTTTTTTTTTTTTTGTTTTTTAGAAATTTTACAGTGTACCACACAAAGAAGCAAAAGTACAGAGGCTACCATAATAAAATATTGACTATACAAACTGAACTACTAAATATTATACTTATGAACGAACTAGACTAGAGTGTTAGAGTCATAGAAGGAATTATATTCTGAAATGTGTCTCGAATCATTTTTTGCCGGGCTACAAGAACCATTAGGGGCAAACATTCGATCTCCTAACCCGAAAGATCATGCGACAGCACTTTCTTTTTGCTTAAAAGGGGAGAGCATTACTGCAGCAAAATCATACCAAAATCTATCTATGACTTTGGAAAATCAGTATCAACCTAGATAATATCAACCATTTCACCCAAAATCAAAATTTCAAAATGTTCCAAAATGATCATCAAACTCAACAATACCAGACCAACCAATACCAACGTAACCAGCAATCGAATGTAAATTTCAGACCCACAATACCTATCCAACACCATTATAACAATCAATCAAATCATCGCTACAACTATCGAGAAACTTTTGAGTCATATGAGTGAAAGAATCATCCAACAAAAAAATCAGCAACAAAAATACTCGGAAAATCATTGTAACATTGAGGATAATGAAGAAATTTTCCAAAAATCCTCGACGAATCATCAAGGTAAATAGATGGTAACGCTCATGGTTCGTCTCTACCCTATATTTCAATATCATCCTCGTTTGGCAGACCTCTTAAATTCCTTATAGACAGTTCCCAAATGTTATGGATAGTCTTGGCCTCTTACGAGTAAGAATTGACATTCCAAATCTCAGAACATTCCAATTGTCCAACAGCAATAGCAAACGTACCTACTAAACGTTCCTGTTCCCAAGGACGACTGGAATTTCGCCCCGGACCGACCTGTACAAGGAGATTTGTGCAGTCAAAGGTTGTCCAACTCAGCCCAAGGGGCTGTATTAGGAACATGAATATACAATTTTTTTATATGGATCAACAGTTTGGTTGGCGCAACTGCTGAAAATACTCCTGTGCCGCGCCGGCATTGAGAGGAACCCGGAACCTGGTCAGTATGTGGAAGAAAGAAATGTGACATCGATTCAATGTTCCAGATGTGGCAGATGGTGTCACCTGAAATCTTTACAACTTACAAAACTATTGGTCGTTCTGTCCTGAATTACGCTGCTCCCGTCTGGACTCCTTACCTAACTAAGACTCAATAACAATGCCTGCAAAGAAGTCAGAATAGTGCTCTGAGGACTGCCACTGGTTGTCTGCAAATAACCTATGAAGAGCATTTGCATGAAAAAGCGATGATGCTACATAATGAGCTGCTTTCGAAGCAGTTTTTGGTAGGTGCGTACAGGAGCAATCATCCAAACCATGTCACCCGCATGACAATAGCCCCTACCCAGATAAGAAAAGATATTAGAAGCTACAAAACGAGTATTGATCGTTCTATACCTGAGAGTAGCATAGAGGATTATGATTATACTTCAGGGTTCAATTGCATAAAGATGCAATTGAACAGTCAGTAAGTCTTGTAGGGACAATGTAGTAATAGGTACCAGGACCAAACTTGTACAGTTGAGACACGGATGAAGCAATATGCTCGAGTGCTACAAGGAATGGATTGGGATAAGCAATACTAATTGCTGTCCTGAATGCGACCAGTCACCGCACGTTATGTTCAATTGCCCGTCCCATCCGACTCAATTGGGTCCTTTAGTCCTCTGGTTACGACCAATAGTAGTTTCCACCCTGGGACTTGACACCTGGGGTTACATTTCGGTCTATCTTTCTAACGCATCCAAAATCGCTTTGCACAATACAATCCATTCATAATATAATAAATTGTAAATATATATTTCCTGATAAAGCCCAAACCAAGCTGTTACAACAACAACTAGAATCAAATACTACTACGTCAGAAAATATTACTGAACCAACATTTTCGAAGGTCATAACCCCTACCCGTATATGTACTCTGACGGAAACATTTTATATTTTTATAATTTAGAAATCACTTCAGGCTCTACCCGACAAATATTTCATTTCATTTATTCACAGTAAATTAAATATATACATTTGCGTGTGTCCTAATATTATTTACAATTAAGAGGCTTCATGGCCTTTTTTTCTACTTAGTATTATACATTTTTTTTTTGACATTTAATTACATAAGATATATACAAATATATAGGTAGGGAAAAACTATTAACAAAAACCCCATGAAAAAATATAAAATATTGCTTAAAAACTAAAGTGTGCTTGCTATAACATTAATGTGCGAATAGGTCGAATATAAACATCTATTTCTAAAACTTCGGTGTAAACGTGTTAGTCTATCGGTTACTAGTTCAATTTTTGCTATTTGATGGAGATCGATGGTGGAGTGGTACCAGTGTAGATTAAGTATCATTTTTAGTATTTTATTTAGTCTGATTTGGAGTTTATTTAAGTGGCATTTAGCAATATCCGCCCAAACAGGAGCTCCATAGAATATTACCGCTTGAAAAACTGATCTAAATAGGTACATTTTATTAACAATGCTGAGTCGCGAGTTCCGATTGATTAAAGGATATAGACTACGAACTAATATATTAAGTTTTTTATCCGTACCCCTAATATGGTCCTCAAATGTTAATTTTTGATCGAGCATTACCCCTAAGTATCTCACACTTTTTTCCCATTTGATATCAACATGATTTAATTTAATAAGTCTGTCAGGTAGGTATATTGCTTTGCGTTTCCTAGTAAAATAAATGGCCTGGGTTTTATCAGGATTAACTATAATCTTCCACTTGGTGAAATAAGAAACCAGTGAATTGAAGGCATTCTGAAGGTTAACTGTAATCTCAGCAGAAAGCGTTCCAGAGCTGAGGACAGGAAGGAGGAAGTACTTCGTTAGCTTCTATAAACTGAGATAGCTTATTTTTGATGACTTTTTCCAGTGACTGAAGACAGCAAGCTTATAGGGCGATACGAAGAGGGCAGCTCAGGCGGCTTATTTGCCTTCCGAATGGCAATAACCTTGGTAAGTTTCCACGCCTTTGGGATATAGCAGAGGCGTAAACACTCATTAATGATTTTAGATAGAAGTTGTATACCTCTACGTGGAAGTGCTTTTAGGCATCTATTTTCGATTCCATCTAGACCTGCGGCTTTTTTGGACTTTAACTTTTTTAAGATCAGTGATATTTCAGCGACTGTTACGTAATACTCCTCATCAGGGATGGGTAATTGCAAATCAACTGCCAACATGGATTCATTGACCTCACTAATTGTGCTGGAGTCACTAAGATTGATAGAAAACGAGTGATTTAGGCTAAATGTTTGGGCTAAAATCTCGGCTTTCTGCTGATGAGTGGAGTAACGTCTTGAGCCCTCGTTGAGAGAAGGGATGAGAACATGTTTATTCTTTAACACTTTTGTAAGATTCCAAAAGGGAGAAGAACATTTGTCCAAAGTGGATAATCGATTGTTCCATAATTCATTGCTGAATTTGAAAATCTTATTAGGGATAAGTTGGCTTAGCAAAGAGAGCAAAGTCAGTCCGGTTTCTATATCTCTGCCAGTTCCTACGGTGGATATTCCTATGTCAGGTGGGAGAGGCTTAGGGGATACTCTAACATTTTTCTTGGGAACGCTATTGTATTTGGATGCACGTATAATATTATTAAAGACAGATACTAAATTATCTACGTCGTCAGAATTTTGAACTGTAAATTGACCAACTCTAGCTACTAATACGTTGACTATTTTTGCAAAGTCCAGCCAGTTAGCGTTTTTATAATCGTAGTAGAAAGAATTTGTAATGCTGGGCCTAATATGTAAAGTGATTTGCACAGGGAGGTGGCCAGAATTAAGATCGTTGATAACTTTGATGTTGGATAATAGTTGAGAACAGTTAGTTAAAAATATATCAAGTGTTGAACCTTGACTCCTACTGTTTGCTGGGATGTGTGTGTGGTCTGCTGGGTAGAATAAGGTAGTTCCGTTTGCGACTGTAAAATCATGATTTCCCAAAGGAGTTTGCCCGACACGAGCCCCAGCTGTGATGTCGACAGTTAAAGTCTCCTCCTAATACAAAATTACCATTGACGCTAGTCAGTAAACGTATATCATTTTTAAACTGTTGTTTTTTTGAATTATCTGCCTGTCCCCCGGGGAAGTAGCAGCAACACACTGTCGTCTGAGTACCAGTCGAATTAGTTAAGAGTATGCCAATAGATTCAATAACTGAAGTGTTGAGGAGGGGTAGCACGTTATGGCGAATATTCTTTTTAATAATTATTGCTACCCCTCCCCCTCTATTATCCACTCGATCATTTCTCAAGCAGTGAAAATCCTTATGTTTAACTGAGATTGAGTTATTCAGCCAAGTCTCTGTAAGAAGGCAGATGTCAACTTTATTTTGGAGAAGAAAATTATATAGTTCAATTTTTTTATTTCGAATGCCTCTGGCATTCCATGTTATTATCGAAAGATTGTCTGGCATTATGCTAAAAATTTGCATGCCAAAGAAGTTATGATCTCAAATTGGTCAGCTTTGGACTTACAATTTCTTAAATTATTTATTAATTCAAAAGTGAGGTTCTTGACTTCCTCAAGGGTAAAGAGATCTTGGTTTCCCTTAGGCATGTTTGGCGGCGTTACCCATGTGGGATTCTTTGGCACAAAGTTGTTGTTATTCAGACTTGGAAATTGATCCCTGTTAAAGAACTCAGGATTTTTGGCAGGATGCCTTGTATGAAAGTTAGCACGATTTGATTGAAACCGAGATCGTAAACTGAGATAACTTTGTCTGCTTGGACAATCAGCAAAATTTGATTTATGTGAGCCGCTACAATTGGCGCACTTAACAGTTGCATTTGCCTGACACTCGGTTGATTTGTGATGTCCCGCGCAGATTGAACAGTACGACTTTACTGCACAGTAGCTTGAACCATGCCCAAACATCTGACAATTGTAACACTGAGTGATTCTGTTACTATTACGCTTCTGGTAGTCCCAGGTAATCCTGACGAAATTCATGACAGAGTGATTTTTCTTTAGATCGCTCAGAGTTGTGGTTTTTTTTGGTAAAGTAAACCACGTACATAACCAGATCGCTGTTGTTAGTTCTCTTCTTTTGAACAAGTCTAACATCCACGCATTGCAGTCCCATATCGATGAGATTCTTTTTGACTTTATCAGTTTCCATGACGTCAAGCCCCAGAAGTAAGGCTTTGTATGGCTTGTCCTTTTTATTAGCGTGGGAGAAGTACTCGTACTTTCCGTTTAGTAAGCGGCAGGCTGCTTCATAATCTTTTTTTTCCTCACAGTGGAGTTTAATTACTATGGAGATTTTTCTGAGGGAATATTTACTGCAGTTAATCGCTTTGCAAATACTGTGTAGTTGCTCCACTGTACATTTAAGTACCGTAATGGGCGGTATAAACACTTTGGTTTTTTTGACTATTTGCTCACTGCCGTCGTCACTCTTATCAGTGAGATCAACTACCGTTTGTAGTGGAGAGAAATAATTTGAGTTTGGGCTCTGCCCAGTGTCTATTTTTAACAGTTTGTTATGCACTCGCGACGACATAGCGGTGCCGGTTTTTTCTTTTGCTCTCTTAATCTTGTATTATTTATTGGTTTTCTAATGCGGTGTTTGTCTTAATTCGCGGCGCTGCGATTGCATGTGCGTACAGCTCAAGCTCTCACACCCAACTGATAAATGTACTATATTTTCGTAACTTTTTATGTTTTTGCAGATTCTACGATTCCCAGGGCGCCGTGATCTGACTACAGATTTGTATTGAATTCGTCACGACCCGACAAATATTAAATGAAAATTTGAATAGCTAAAAAGTCAACACAAAATCAAAAATAAAAAATACATAAGAAAAAATTGCATATACATCTATATATATAAAAGAGGAAGGAAATTTGTGTTCGTACACTTATAACTCGACAACGGCTGGATCGATTTGTATGAAAAGTACGGTGAGGTAGGGGAAGGGGGCAGCGTAAGGGGTGGTTGTAGAACGGGTGGAAGGGATAGGAGAAGAGGGGTGGGAGAATTGGAGGTAGAGTAAAGGGGCATGGGGAAGGTGGGGCAGCGGGAAGGTTGGCAGATTGAAGTTTGGGCAGTGGGAAGGATTGGCAGGGGAAAGGAGAAGCAAGGGGAAGGGCAGCAACGTTCCGGGTAAACGCTAGTATGTATATAAAAAACATATATATATTCAAACATATACTCGTATATACATATAAGTTTACTACAATTTTTAAATCATATATAAGTAATATTCGACCCTATTCATTTCTAAATCAATTTTATTTTAATGAACGAAATAATAGCCATTAAAATATAATAATTAAAATATAATTTAAACTAAGAACAAACACTATATATAATAAACAGACCATATTTTTGTAATAGACATAAAAAAAGCTTTATAATAGTAATTAAGCAATAAATATTCTAATTCTAAATTGTGAAAGACAATGGGACCATATTTCAACCAGAAGACAGCATCATTCTCGCTGCCAATTATCAATTTCGTTACACAAGAGATCTTGACCTCATCATCTGTTGCAATAACATATCAAAGAAACTATTAAGGCGGAGGTCACATTGTATGAAAAAGGCTTTGTCCGTGACAGTTATTAATATTGATCTCACTCATCATGCTTCCATTTGGGGGAGTTACATTTGTATCAATGCTATACCCCACACCTACTAACAAGTATACAACTGCGCGGCAACTACTAATAATAAAATAAATATATTAATTATTTATTTTAGTTAAGACTTAGGTACGCTTCCTACGATAAAAGTCCCGCATCTCTTTCCATAATGCATGCGTAAACCGAAGCGTGTATTGTATTCGTAACTTTAACACAATACACGCTTTGATTCTCGCTTGCTTTGTGGAACGCTTTATCTTACAATATTTGCGCGCGCTAGCAAAATGATAAGCAACACAAAAAATACAAAACACCTGATTTCTGTCAAATGTAAACAAAGTCTTCTTCTTAGAGCATAAACATACTGAAAATACCAAGTGCAGTAAAACGATTTTTACAGTGCTGAACAACACTATAATAAAAACACCCGATGTTTGAATGGTGAATACTGTGGCAACTATGTTGAAATACATGAAATCTAAGGGAGGTTTGATAAATTTCTTGACGCGTGAGCAATGTTGAAAGTTGCTCGACTTTATCGTTAACGTTGAAATTCAATTGTGTTGTCTGACAGTATGAGATCTCGTATGCGTCAAAACGTTGTTTGATACAAGCGTCAAGCAAAGCGTATATTGTGTAGTCAGTTTTAGGCTGCAACGCGTGTATGAAAACGCGTTTATTGTGCATTCAGTGAGTGCAAGTCTAAATGAATATTTTTACCATCTCTAATGTACATATGTACATATTTGTGAACAATATCTTTATAAAAACTCTAAGTAGAAATGATTAGACATGGCTGATTGAAATTCAACGAAAAAAAATATGAGGCAAGGAGTACGGCATAAATGCATGAATTCATATTTGTGAAAGAATTAAAATGTGCAGAGACAGTTTTTTATATCGGCCGAAGCCCATCAAAATGGTTGGAACTAGACGACTAAAGCCGGTAGCATTGTTTATTAATCGTATGTTATTTTATCAGCTACATTTCAAGGTGATCGTCCTAAGCCTTTGTGCTACAGCTCTCGTACTGCACTTACTACAAAAACATATCGTCGCCCAGTATGAGCAAAATCGTCTGTCAGCGGGCACACATAATGGGTATATTCTAACTTACTAAAAATGTTTATATTTCTTTATAATCTAATATATGTATTTATGTATATACATATGTACATATATTATTATCTTATTGTAGGCAATTGATGCGCACTCCATTGCACATAGGGGTCGTTGCATGTGGACAAAGGCTCGATGAGACACTGATAATGATTAAATCGGCTTTGCTCTTTAATCATTATCGAGAGTACTTAAAGTTTATTATATTTACCGAGGACATTTTAATGCAAAGTTTTAGAGAAAAACTGGATGACTGGAAACAGCTCTTGCCACTCACATTCGACTACGACTTGTTCGCATTACGCTTTCCACCCCAAACCGAATCAGAATGGAAGACTTTATTTAAACCATGTGCGGCTCAAAGATTATTTTTACCAGTAAGTAGTAATGGCTTGGAATATTTTTCTTATATTTCACTCATGCTTGTTATTTCGTCAGTCTCTACTGAACGTTGACTCACTTCTTTACGTGGATACGGATATAATATTTCTGTCTCCCATTTCGGACGTGTGGCAATTCTTCGGTAAATTTAATGAGAGCCAAATCTCTGCACTTACTCCAGAACATGAAGACGAAAATATAGGCTGGTACAATCGGTTTGCACGACATCCTTACTATGGTAAACTCGGTTTGAACTCTGGCGTGATGTTAATGAATCTCACTCGTATGCGAAATTTCGGTTGGGAAGAGCATGTTCTACCCATATATAAAGAGTACAAACTACGTATTACTTGGGGCGACCAAGATATTATAAACATATTGTTCTACTATCATCCGGAAAAACTGTACGTGATGCCATGCGAATATAACTACCGTCCAGATCATTGCATGTACATGAATATATGCAATACTTCACGAAACGGCATTAAACTTATGCATGGTAACCGAGGCTACTTTCACTCAGAGAAGCAACCACTATTCCGTGCAATTTATAACGCTGTTGAGGATTATAAGTTGGGTACCAATGTCTACACAAATTTCTTGCTACCACTTAAGAATAGTTTGGAAGAGCCAAAAGCAATTGAATCTAGTTGTGGCAAAATGTCAAAAGAATCTCTTAAATTTGCAAATGAACTCTTCCAAAATGATTACGGATCATATTCATAATATCAAACGAAATTCATTCGTCTGGCTGAACAAAAGTGCCTTTATACGCCAGCATTTCATTTTAAAAGACAAAATAAAGAGTAGTTTTTTTTTAAATCGAGCAACATTAAGTTTTCGGCAAAGAAAAACACACTTTAGATAAAGTTTTAATTATTTTATATATGCAATATGCGTTTCTTAGTAGGAATAGGTGTAATACAAATACGAACGATACAGTCATTGGGCGAGTTCAGTTCATTATATTGCTGGTCACAATCGCTGGAAGTGACATATCTGCTGTATCGGAAGATGATGTATTTTGTTGGTTAAGATTCGTTATGTTATTGCCACTTCCGCTAGCAACTGAACTGTCATCTAAAGCAGCAGAACTCGTTGAAGTTGGTCTGGTCACTTTATGCCTGTCTTCTTCCGTTTGGCTACCCCGAACAGATGATTCGTCGTCAGAGCATTCTGGACTTGAAACATCATCCAAACTCTAAAATTTTAAGAAGAGAATGGAAATTATATCTTTTGTTAATCCCATAAAATATTTGTATACAATTTGAATGTCGGATGTTATTAGCGCTGGTTTGTGACAGAAAAGAAAGAAAATACAAATTTTACTCACTACGTCTCTTTGTGCTACCCGCTCAAGATGCATTCTATGCTGTTTTCTCATCTCGGTTAGCCGCATAAGTAGTGCATAGTGCTGTTCAACACGATGCAAACAAGTTGTGCAGATCGTTTTCGGTAGTGGGTCTGTGGGTGAGATCTAAAATTTTGTATATCCATATATTAGAGCCGCTGACCCAAGTGAATTTTAATATACTCTTCGTACCGTAATTGGCAGGTAGCCATTGATTTTTTCCACCAAACAGAGACGCTGTCCCTGATCGCCATAAATGTGTATTACGGTCCTGTGCATTTCGGAACAAAGGCGACATAGAAATCCAGAAATGCAACATTTATCGATGCTTCCCATAGTGTTGTTGATGATACGTTTAAATATAGTTTGTTCACTTTATAACGAGTCGATTTACGTTAGTATCTTTCGATTGTATATTATTAAAATAAAAAAAACAGCTCACATCTGCAAACACTTTATTTGTACTTGTTTTCTTTAACTACTTTATTTGTTGAAATGAAATTTCGCAAAACTCTAAGTGCTAGGCAATCGCAATGTTTTCATCAAAATTCCTTGGGAACATATGTACATATGTTTTAATGGGGCTGCCAACCCGACGAATCTTTCTGCAAGAAGAAGTATAATTTAGTTAAACATAAAATTTTTATGAATGCAGTCTAAACAAATTGAACCTTCAACCAATTATTATTTTGTCTGTTTACGTACATATGTTTTTGTAATTTTTATTTTTCAAAAAAGAATTAGCCGCAAATTTTTTTGGTGAGTTGGCAGGCCGGTTATACGTCTGAAATATTTCGACTTGCATCGATTCGTCCTAAGCCTATTAATAAACAAGAAAAATTGTCTAATACATAGTAAATATGGCAGAAGTCTGTGAACCTCTCACTCTTGCCAGAGGTCTGTAGTACACACTTGAATTTTGAATGAAAATTTATATGTAACTATAATTTGTGTTGTTAAACAGATGTGAAGAGGTCGATAGAGCTTTTGGAGAAGTTGCAAGCCAGTGGCGATTTTCCAACTACAAAATTGGCTGCGCTACAAAAAGTTCTCCAAAGTGAATTCTTAAATGCAGTTCGCGAGGTATACGAGCATGTCTATGAAACCGTAGACATACAAGGCTCTCAGGATGTACGCGCATCTGCTACTGCAAAAGCAACTGTGGCTGCATTTGCTGCTAGCGAAGGTCACGCCCATCCCCGTGTTGTAGAACTACCAAAAACCGAAGAAGGTAAATTAACTACAAAACTATTATTCAAAATGTTTCGAATAGAAGAATTAAAACATTTTCTTTTTAGGTCTTGGTTTCAATGTGATGGGCGGAAAGGAGCAGAACTCGCCAATTTATATATCACGCATAATACCGGGTGGGGTTGCTGATAGGCATGGTGGTTTAAAGCGAGGAGACCAGCTTCTGTCTGTAAACGGAGTGGTAATTGTCTAAATTTAATGCTGATTCTATATTATACATATATATATATATATATATATATATATATATTTTTTGTTTTTTGCTTATAATATATTTTAGTCCGTGGAGGGAGAAAATCATGAAAAGGCCGTCGAGCTATTAAAACAGGCAATTGGATCTGTGAAGCTTGTTGTGCGTTACACTCCGAAGGTATTGGAAGAAATGGAGATGCGTTTTGACAAACAGCGGACCACACGTCGTCGCCAATAAATAAATTTTGAATTAATTTTTTTTTTTTTTTGGAAAATTATGGTGTTTAAAAAAGTTTACCTTAAAAATATTTAAAATATATGTATGTAAAGTTATGTTCAGCCGGCTGTATTTATCTGACACCGTCATTGCGTTGCATTGCAAATATTTTCAAATATCAACTATGTATTTCAAATTTCTATAATAGTCAACATCGTTAAACTTGCCGAATATACATTTCATCGTGTGAACCTGCCTTAACTAGAAGTCGTTAACTACAGTAACATTGTTAAATGTTACTAATGTAACTACAATGGTATGCCATGTGCAGGTCTTTTATTCATCGTAATAAGAGTCGATTGTAACGTCACAATTTGTATACAAAATATTTTATAAAATTTTACACCGTGCAACGTTGTGAACAATTGCAATTATTTCCTATGTATTTATGTACAATGTACATAGATAAATAACCTATAAATCTAACCGACAATAAAACACAATTCAATACCGACATTCCAGTCTCTCTATGAAGGCTGAGATCTCGGAAACTCTCGTTAAGTGTACATTAGTACACTATACATTAATAGAAAGGTTTTGTAACAGACAATAAAAATAATAATTAAGTCGATACAGTTATGTCTATCGAACCCGAGATCAAGATCTAGAAAACTGTAAACGAGAGAGCCAAGGAACTTGGAAAATTAGATTCTCCTAAGACTAGCCGTACGGCAACGCCAATGGTAGGTCCAGAGCCTTTTTGTGGCACTGGAAGACATACCACACTGGAACTAATCCGCAATGAAACAAATAGAGCAAAGACGCAGCACTGGGCCATGAGCCAAGGACTAAGGCAAGCTAAATTATTTCTAGGGGGTTGCGACCCGCGCGGAGTGAAAGCAATGCTTCAACTAGGTAGAAAACAGAGGAAACACCTGTGTGTGATGGGTGTATATAATTCCCCAGAATGCAGATTTTGTGATCAGAGACTCCTCTTCAAAAAGTTGCAGAATGTGAAGCAATAGTTAGAAGTTGACTTCGAATATTGGGCAGTTATTTTGTCGCTGAAGAATTTAGATCCTAAGACAATACTAGGGTTTATTCAACAAGTTGGACTAGATAAGGACATCTAAGTAATAAGACTAGGTATATGAAATAAACTAGACAATCAAATAACAGAAACCCATATGAACCCCATAAAAATCTTCAAAAAAGTGAAATATTGGTAAGATGAGGCGTGTTAACGTACCAACATGACTATCTCATAACGAAGATATTCTGGACCACACATCTCTATGGCATGGATTTTTTTTTTATTATTATTAATTTACAATCTATCAATAAGACAATAAGTAAATTAGTTGAAAGTTCCTAATATAACAGAAATAGCTGTACTCCAGTGAGAACAGCTATTATATTCAAAATTCTATAATTAAGAGTTTATTTACAATATATACAAAATTTAATCTCGAAAAGGTAAATCTAACACATGATTTCTTTTAAGTCTTCGAGTTTTATCGCTATTATCTAGTAGGCCTATTGCAAAAACATTTAAATGATCATGTAGTCTCTCAACATACCTTGTGCTTATTCTACGTATTTCATCTTTAATGAATGGAATATTTAAATCTTTGTGAATTTGGTCACTAGCCACAAACCAGGGGGCGTTAACAATAAGTCTAAGCGTTTTGGCCTGATATCGTTGAAGAATTTCAATATTTGATTGGCTTGCAGTTCCCCATAATTGGATAGAATATGTCCACACAGGCTTTAAAATAGCCTTGTAAAGCCGAACTTTGTTCTCCAAACTAAGCTGCGATTCTCTCCCAAGCAGCCAATACATTTTTTTTTTGTTTTTATGTTGAGTTTCTTTGTCTTGCCTTTAATATGACTTTTCCAAGTTACTCTCCGATTTATATCGAGTCCAAGATAATTTGCGGAGTCACTATGAGGAATTTGTGAATTGTTTAAAAATACTGACGGACAATCTCCTCTTCTCAGAGCAAATGTGACATGTTTCGACTTCTCAGTATTAACCTTTATTTTCCATTTCTTAAGCCATCGCTCTATTTCAACTATTTCATTTTGAATATCTTGAGATACTTCTGCCGCAGTGTCTTTAGATGCAATTATAGCTGTATCATCAGCATAAGTGGCTACTTGAACATCACTGACAACAGGAAGATCGGCAGTGAATATTGTGTAAAGGACAGGTCCCAGAACACTGCCCTGTGGAACACCAGCATGGATACTATATAGTTTCGATGTTTTTCCTTCCATTTGAACATAAAAGTGTCGATTGCTTAGATACGATTTCAATAAGAAGAAAAATGGAGCAGGAAGCAGTTTTTTCATTTTATATAACATGCCTGGATGCCACACTCGGTCAAATGCTTGTTGTATATCAAGAAATACTGCCGCAGAATACAGTTTCTTCTCGAATCCACTTGTAATTATATCCACTATACGATGACATTGCTCTGGAGTCCCATGACCTCTCCTAAACCCAAACTGATGTTCCGGTATTATATTGTATTCATCCAAAATTGGTAACAATCTACTCATAAGTATTCTTTCGAATACTTTGGAGAATGTCACCAGCAAGCTAATAGGACGGCAGGACGAGAGAATATTTTCAGGCTTGTTTGGTTTTGGAATCATTATCACCTCTGCACATTTCCATTGTGTAGGAAAGTGATCCAGCCTCAAAATCGCATTGTAAATTAGTGCTCAAAATTTAATACACTTTTGAGAGAGCATTTTCGTAACTCTTCCGTCTTCTTCCGTTTCTCAGGTCGATTTAAATATTTGGTAGCTCTCCAAAGGCTGTATTCATAGTCTTTCGTGTTAGGATCCAGACTTTTGAAAAACTCTGCAGTTGCTTCATTTCTTACTTCGTGCAAGCGTGTTTTTAAGTTGGAATGAGTTGCTGGACATCTACTGGTTTGCCAATTTTTCCGAAGCTTTCGCTTATTATTTATAAGGTTCCTAAGCTCAGCTGATATAAAAACAGTATTCGCTATAGAACTTTTGGCTGGTGCAGTACACAACAGACCTGCTTCATGCATGTTTGTAAATGATTCCACAGCCGTATCCACTTCTAAACCAGTTTTGAGAGATATATTAGTATTTAGTTTCGCATCTATCCAATCTTGAAATGCTAAAATATCTGTCCTAGATGTGACAATTTTATATTTATTTGATAGTGCTGGAAGAGCAGTGCCATATGTAATTATAATTGGCGAATGGTCTGAACTTAGGTCACAGTTGTACGAAATTTCCAGATGATGCCGTGGTATTCCAAAATAAACTGCAAAATCCAAAAGATCCTGTATTTTGTGGGGGTCTGATGGCCAATACGTTGGTTTTCCCGTAGACAGTGTTGAAAAATTATTGGTATTTATGCATTTATATAGCTCCTTTCCTTTGGGATTTGCTAACCTTGATCCCCACCAAGGGTGCTTGGCATTATAATCTCCACCAGCAATAAATTTACAACCAAGTTTTTTGAAAAAGTTACAGTAATCTTGTTCTTATTATATCTTATAAATTAACAGAGATATCATGTTGAGGAGGTTGTTTGTTAATTCAAACTATTTTGCTAATAAACCTTCGATTCTTTGGAAAGGGTCTTCGTCATTTGAACTTCTGTTTTCTCGTAGTACTTGCGCATACGATGGGCGGTTTCCGCTAGTATTAAACTCATTTGGTCTGTGCGAAGATGAAAAGCTATGCTCCTGAGGTGGTTTGCTTGAATGCTGACGAGAAGAATGGCTATTAGACTTCTGCTTTGCAACTAATTCTTTATAAATTTTGCATCCCTTGTAGCTGCCAGCGTGATCTTGTAAGCAGAGTAACACATTTGGCAGGCAAATCCTTGCCTTTCTGACACTCTGAAGTAGGATGGCACATTGAACACTTAACGCATCTAAATGTTTTTGTACAATACGTCTTGGTATGTCCAAACTCTTGGCATCGAAAGCATTGTACAATGTCAGTTACTTTCCTGGGAGGCTCTACTTTAATTACTGCATTGCTTAGGTATTTCAGGTCATAAATTTCTGCATAGTTGTTGTTCGGTTCCAGATCAATAAAGAATATGTTCAATGGATGCTTGGTAATACGACTCCTAACATTGCTTATATTTTTTTTACGCAATGACCTAACTCTTCAATTTCGTTTTTAATTGAGTCAATTGGTGTAGAAAAATGTAGATTTTTAACTACAACTCTAAAAGAACGCTCTTGTTTTAACTGGTAAGTGTGAAACAAAACCTTATCTCTCTTAAGTGTTGTTATAAACTTTCTATAACTATCCACAAATTTAACCATAACGCGTATTTGACCGTTTCGTTGGGACTTATAGGTAAAATCTTCTTTCGAAAGAGTTTTGGTAATATAATTTATCATATCATTTATGTCATTAACATTAGCCAGTATTATTGGCGGAGGCTTCGGAGTAGTATTTCGCTCAGTTGATTCCTCTTTGTTTTTTCCTATTTCCGCTTCAGCATTTCCAGTTTCCTCTTTTCCTCGTCCGTCTCCTCACTGCTATCAAGAATCTCGAGTTCAGCAAAACGATTTGTACTTTTAGATGTACTATGTATTGGGTCTAACAACAGTTTTTTCTTGGAAAAATTTGGCGAGTTGCAGATTGACCGTTTGTTTGATTTTGTTGGTTCAATTCTTTGCCAATCCATAGTTGCTTCAATACCGCCGCCGCTTCTCATGATGCTATTTTTAGCACAGATGCAGCAGGTGCAGGCGAACTGATAACGGAAGTTTGTTTTTATTTATTTATGTTGTTGTTTTTTTTTTTGTTGCAAAAGAAATAGTAATGTGTCGTTTGATCGCAATGAATACGTCTTTACACTTTCACAGTCCGATTGTAACTGGCATGGATGTAAGCTTGAAATATAGTTGAGCCTTGCCCATTAAAACGGCACTTTGAAATTTAAAACCATATTCCAATTTGTATCCATAAGTAAACCATACTTGTGAGCCCCCCTCAACATGATAGATGTTCTTTATAACAAAATAGTTTAAATCTAATATAATCGCTTATTATGCTAATTTAAAATAACTTGCGAGATTGAATTATTTGTCATCTGTCGGAAAAACATTTAATCTATAATTACCTACATCTAAATTACATTAATTCATACATTTTCACTTAAAATTATTTTGCACGAGTTAAAAAACGTACTAAATTGTTCCAGTTTATATCAGCACTCCATTCAGTTTGTCTAAAATTTCATCATCACCTAATACAAACTTTCCAAAATATCTGAAACGATATCGTTTGTATATTGGACATCTTCCTAAAAAGTACTGATTCTTTAAGTATCTTGTAGGTTCGTTATAAAATATATACAGTTTGTTACCATCGATTAGGAGGATATTTATAGCTATCATTCGAAGCAAATGTGCGCTGCAGGATTACCCAACATTGTGGTCGAAATGTTTATAAATTCTCGAGCTCAACCTTGATCGTTGCCCCATTTGTTGTAAACATTTAATTTTTCTCTTTTCAGTATCACTAATTCACAGCGAAAAAGATGTAAACTTTCTTTTAGCTTTTTTTAGAATAGTAATATTTTTTGAAAAATTTAAATTTTAAAGCTATCCATAGAATTTGTTCGGATGTATCTTCTTTTCTTGTTAAAAGTCCTTTCTTTACTTTCTTTAAAAATAGGAAAGTGGAGAAACTTTTTTTGTTAACAAAATCGATATTTTTGAAATATTTTATAAACCAATTTAAAACAAGAAAAAACGGTAACTTCGGTTGAACCGAAGCTCTAATACCATAAACAAGGGGGATGGGTTTAAATAGGGACTACCCAAAAAAATGAGCGGTACACGCCCATGGGTAGATGTGTATGAAGCGACCATCTATAAGATTCTACAATATCAAATTTCAAGTTGATATTGACTACAACAAAAAAGTATTTCATACAAAATGTCAAAAGTGGGCGGTGGGTTTGTATGGAGGCTACCCCAAAACTGTGCGTGGCGGGTCAATCTTGATACTCTATTAAACTGCAATAAAAGTAAGTGTTTTGCCAATTTTCAACTGTGGATAGAATAAAAATTGGTCCCCAAAAAAATGCGCAACAACATGCAGATCGACTCGTCTCGTCGAGCTAATCAAGAATATATATACTTTATGCGATCTACGATGACTCCTTTAATGCGTAATTTTCAGACAAACTGATAATACCATTTCACACTACGTGTGAATAGTATAAAAACAGAAATTCTGTTTTTGTGTATTTTTTATCTTCTTTTTACAAGTCACAATACAATATAGTAGCTAAAATAGCGGAGCTAGCTTTTAAATAATATTTAAAAATTCATACCACGAAAATCTATTCATTGAACATTTTGTAGGTGCTATTATCGAGTCAGCAGTTTGGTGGTCAGTCCTCGATCCAACAGGAGGATAACATGTAGTACAATTTTTGGTGCATGTGCCGTTGCTTTGGATTGTTGAGAAGTGTGACTGTAACTTCCAGCGTGGTGTCCCGTCATCACTAAAGTGATGTCTCTGGTGATTGCTTGACTAACTTAGTGGGGCGAGCGGAAGACAATTTCCTACAATTCCACTCTTTAGCTGTGCTTATCGAACGCTTAAGATAAACCATTGGATAACAGAAAATTAAGCATGGTATAAAAGCAATCATTACCAATGTACGAAACACGTGTATCTGAAGGCGATCATTTTTCTGTGTAAATAAAAAGTTGTTCATTATGCCTTCTTTCGCATTGAGGAAATATAAATACACTTGCTCGAATAAGTCTACGTACACCACAATAAAATTTGAAATTTTAACTTTAATCGTAAAAATCTCAGATAATGTTTTATATATTGAATCAAACTTCGTTTCATTATATAGTTTATGAATATCTCTTAACTAATAATATTTTTGCTGAATTTTAATACTTAAAATTAAAGTTTTAATTCAATTTATGCTACAACATGTCAGAAAAGGACTACCGCAAAGTCTACGTACAGCTGCATACGAGATGCGTGGAATAAGCGAATATGCGACTACCGTTACTTAAAAATATTCTAAGACTCTTATCTTATACTTTGGAGTTTTGGTTCATTCATTTTCAGTCAATTAAAGTGTCAAAAAAATGTTAATAGCGCAATGGACAACAACGGAAATCAAATTGATGCGGATGGGCTAAAAATTTTTTTAAAGCTATATCTTTAAGGAAAATTCTATAGATAAATTGATAAAGTAGTGGGCAGACCTCACTCATCAATACAACGACTTCTAACTAACTACACTTAGACGGGTTCCATCCTGGCAAAACCCCGAACGGTCGTCCACCTCTCTTAACAAAACAAGAGAAAAAACGCGACTATAGGTTCATTCACATTAAACTGACCATCAAAGGCAATAAACCCGGCCAAATGGGCTCAAATGTATTGGTGCAGCAGCAGCCGGGTCCGCATCAGTCGGTACTGCAGCTGCCGGACTCTCAGCGGCCAATGACTGGAGAGTCTCGTTGAATGCTGTATTCGGAATATCCAATACGGGCAGAAGAATCACCGAATCCAATCCTACGGAGACCTCACGGAAGGCCTCAGCGCCTTCCGAGAAGTTAGTCATGCAAACCGCAGCAACTTGATTGCCGATGATTGGTCAGCCGAAGAAGGTTTAGCCAAGACAGGGCGTAGCAGCTGTTATACTCCCTCGGCAAGAGGGTCCCGGGTAAAAGGGTCTCGAGGGGGTAGGAAAGATAGTTTGGGTGAGATTTGGCAAAATTCGTGGACTTAATTGTGATTCTGATAAACTTACCAACGACGGCTTCGTAGAAATGCCACGCCTGGCACTTCTACGACGACAACGACCACTTTCTTATGACAACAAATATGTGTTTCTTTATTCTATAGTGGCTTGTTTTAGGTAGTATTATTAGTTGGTTTCTACCTAGTTGGAGCATGACTTGACCTGCTCGGGATATAACCGCTTAGCAGCATCTTTGCTTAGTCCTTCGCAAAAAGTCCAGCATATTCCATTCTTTGTGGATAATTTTCAATACAGTGTGCCTCGCAATGCCACATAATTGCTTTGGTCCTATCGTTGGCGTTGCCGCTCTTTTCTTATCAGTTTGCTTATTTCCTAGAATATTGTTGCGTCCCGGTGCCTACAGCAGAGAGACTTTGTTGGTTTTGCCGAGTTCTTCCAATGGGCACATTGCATGAATTCATTGCTGCTCTAAAGTCGCCTTCGATGCGCGCTAAAGGCCAAAAAGTAGGTAAATAATTCTGGTCAAAGATGATAACCAACTGTTTGCTCTCACTTTCAGCCATTTATGTCTTGAGTGTAGGCAATTGAGAAACTCCTTAGACCAAGTACTCCAAAAATGTTGTTTTAACTTCTCTACTACTTTCCAGGGTACCATTCGATCTACATTCGCTAAAAGCACAGGTTCCTCAGGTACGCATAGTGTAGGTTCACCAATCAAGATATGCGACGGAGGAAGAGAAGCTAAATCACCTGGATCAGTTGAAACAGAACAAAGGGGCTGGACTTAACAATCAATTTGTGAAAGTAAGGTAGCGAGTTCTTCATAAGTTAATATAGGATTTTGCACCATTCTACGTAAATGATGATTAATTGATTTTACACCTGCCTTTCACAGGCCGCTGGGTACAATTATTTCTTCATGATATTCTGGTAAAGATGATTTTCTACGCCTGTAGAGAGTTTTGAGCTCATAACTAGCTCCCAAAAAATTAGTGCCGCAGTCTGAATATATGTAAGTCGAAACACGTCTAGCTGTGAAACGTCGAAACGCAGCCAGAATTGATTCGGTCGATAAATTGGTACCTGCCTCGAGATAAACTGCTTTAGTAACCATTCAGATGAAAAGACAAATGTACCCTTTAGTAGTTAATGAGTTTCGAGTCATAGATTGTTTTATTCTTATCGGGCCACCGAAGTCCATACCAGAATTTTCAAAAGGACGTGCTGGAGTTATTTCTAACTGAATCCTTTTATCTAAAGCAGATAACGCATTTTCTTAGAAGTTTTTTTAGCTACGTTGCGTGAAGAAGTCACCCAAAATTTATGAGCTACATATACTTACATATATGTTTCTCCTCCGTATAAAGTTTTATATGTGCGTCCTAAAAGAGGTTTAATATTGGATTTCGTTTTGATATTAGTAGAGGATGTTTTACCGAATACTTCAGATATTTTTCCATAATTATGTTCACCATATTTTTCTTAAGGAAGTTCCGTTTCGAAGCCATACTATATAATAGTAGTTATAGCATCTCTCAACTCTGAAGACGCTAAGAATCCTTAAGTTTTCTGATTTGTATTTCGTGATTTGTATAATATCGACGTAGATAAGCTACAACTCTAACCAATTTTGAGAGCGTGGAAAATTTCATTAACGGATCCCGATACTCAGAACTCCAAACTAATATTATTGGTAAAGTTTGGCTAACTCGGCCATTCTATCTCTGGAAGTCATAGCCAATTAGGTCCAGATCACCATAGATGATGTGCAATCAAATCAGTTGAATTTAACAAAGCGCATTTAAAACATTTATACAATAAATGACGATTATCGCAACAAGGGTAGTTCGAGTCATTAGTTATTGTTAAACTACCTTCCAGAACCAACTGCAGACGTAGGCAAACGTGAAGGAGCCCGTAAGACAGCCAATAGTTGCTATGAACGCATTCTAGGGTGCGAAATCTAGTTCCAAGAAATAAGCTTTTCATTTTAGGAAGTTCGGTCGATCCTTGAACAATCCTTCCAGTTTCGTAGTAGTAATGTATATAACAACAGGCTCACAGTCCTTAGTTTCAAATTTAAGCGTTTGAATTTGAGCTAGGCAATTGCGCGTAGTGCACAAAATATATTTGATGCAGTTAGTAGTGCTACACGGACAGGTATTGCGAAAAGTTTGTATTTTACGTTTGTTATGATATCGATGATTTAGTGCTCCCAACTTAGCTTACATAAGTTACAGGAAACTCGTTGATTATAACTAAAGTAGTCCCAGAAAAAGAGCCCTTTAAATAAAAAGCTTTTGATTATTGATAAAACTCCGATGAAAATCGAAAGAGCAATCTTTGGAAGGCGTACGTCGGTAGCTATACTTTCATTTCTTGAAGATGTGGATGTGTGTGCTTCAAAAGTACAGTGAAAGTTTGGTGAGTTCGGCAACTTCAAGTCTGCAAGCAGATCCAGTAATTGCCTTTAAATGACAAATATGGATCTTGGAAGTTATAAAACCCGTCTTCATCTAGCTATCAAAAAAGGTACGGCACCTTCTCGCTATATGGAATTTAGGCGCACCAGTTCAATTATTTTCTCATGACTGTGTTTAAATATGTTTTAAGAATTATCGAAATCATCTAAAACGACTTCCTTGCATCCACGTCTTCTTTTGCTCAATTGTTTAGAATGCAAATTCATTTACATTTTAAGCAAATGTTTTACTGTTTGACGCTGGTTTTGAACTGAAAATGCTATTTGAATAATCATTTTGTGCTTTAGTTTAGTTCAGAACAGATACATACGTTGGCTTTAAGAATGTGTAAATTAACTGTTTTCATTTTTTACACAAGCAACAATAATAGAATTTAAATCGTATGCAATTCACAAATTAATCATTTCAATTCGTAATTATTAAAACTTTAAATCAATGCCAATTATTGCACAAATATTAACACCACCTCATCAAGAAGTTTTTTTTTTTTATTTGCTATCAATAGAGATGTACTTAAGGCTTCTTAAATGAATCATATATGTATTTGTGTAGGGCTAAATTCTTAAGTGATATGTTTTGAACATATGCGGGACATTTCAATAGAATTGACGAAAAATTACAATAAATTAATTTCAAAATAAAAGCCATAAATTTTGATTCTAAAACTTAAACATGAGGCCAGATTTGTATAGGTGTAATCACTTAAAATGTTGTTTCCATAGGGAAAGCCTAAATATTCAAACTTGAAGTGTATATATGCTATAGTCTCCGAGATGTTTTCGTTCAAGCAGACGGACAGGTATATATCAATTTTAATTCCGATGCTGATCAATAATATATATACTTTATGGGGTCTACCACTTCTCCTTCTAACCAATTTATTTTCTTGGCGGTATATACTCCTACATACATACATATACATTATAATTATTGTATACATATTACACACATATGAGATATTTTTTATTAAATACTAGCTGGTACCCGGCGCTTTGCCGCCGTTCCCCTGCACCCTCCATTCCCCTACCACTCCTTCCCCCTGACCCACCTTCCCCCTGACCCACCTTCCCCATGCCCCTTTACTCTAGCTCCAATTCTCCTACCCCTCTTCTCCTGTCCCTTCCACCCCTTCTACAACCAACCTTTTCCCCTGCCTCTTAGATCCTGTTTACATGTATACAACATTTCATCCCTCTATGTTAAATGGTACCCAGCGCTTTGCTGCCATTCCCCCTGCCTCTCCTACCTTTACCCCTCCATTCCTATGATCCCTTAATTAATTTAATTACCATCCTTCCCCTACCTCCCATTCATAAAAATCGGTCATGCCGTTTCGGAGTTTGGTTACAAAGACTATGTGACATGAGAATTTTATATATATTAAGATTAAGTTTTATTTATATGAATATATACGAAAAAAGTTTAAAAAACAAAATGGTATAAGTGCATAACAGGTCTATGGCAATGTGTCGTACAAGAGATGTAACAGCTATTAGAATGATACATTAGGACAAATAGCTACAATAATTTTTCATAATCTGATATTTACCATACAATATATCAAAGTTTACCAAATCTCACAATGTATTATCACTACAAATATGAGCACGAAAATGTTATCTCAATTTTGATCCCAATTTTCGGCAAAATCGCAACATGTACTTTTTAAAGTAAGTAGGCATTACAGCTTAGCATTTATTTGAAAGGTATTCGAAAGACCCTTCCAACGATCTATCACATGTTGAATAATATTATGCCTTTTAGCCTCAGTAGTCAATTAAAATTTGTCCCTTTCCCGCCAAAATCCGCCATTTTGGTAAAAGTTGTAGAACAAAAGTTTCTTCGATTGTGTGAACTAAAATCCTTTATCAAGAAAATTTTGATTTTCAAAAAGATTTCAATAAACATACTATTTCATTAACTCGTCGAAAATTTAAAGATTCATATCTTTTGAGAGGGTGGACTGATTCCTGATATTAGGCTCGAAGAATAATATTTTCAACACCATATATTTCGGACTAGGTGATCCGATATTATATGTTTTAACATTTTCTGAATGTATGTTTCAAGACCTATTTAATGGTACATAACACGTTTCGATCGGACTTGCCAGTAAACACTTCGATATTGCAGCCACACTGAGGAGGGCTTTAGTTACGTGTGTCGACTACCGTCCACCGGCGGAGTTCGGCAGAATGCTCTTTTTATGCTAATCTCAGCTCGGTTTTAAGAATGACAATAATGAATTAACATAGAGATATATCAAAAAGAGAAATGACCAAAAAATGCATTTACAGTGATGTTCAAAATTAATTAAACAGGTTTTAGGGCTCTCAACTACTCTTTGCAGGAAGATGAACGCCCTCGTTACTTGGCTCGTATTTTCTTCTCATGCAACTATGACATAATGCCATAAAGTAGCATTGGATTCACTACCATGTTCACACATCATGATTTCTCGGCCAACTTCCTCCACACAATTATTGTTTTGATGCATTTCTTCCGTGTTAAAGCTTGTCTAGTGTCACCATTAGTTATGAATCCATGTTGCCAAGTTGCACTAGTAATCCTCCGAGTCTAATTTCTTTTAGTCTATGCAGCTTGTGCTATCTAGTATATGGTACAAGGACGTTGAGTCCCACCTCGCTGCACCTGTCTCGTGTGATTTTGAGGCACCTATTGATTATGTCATAAAGTGTCTCTCCAAACTTCCCACTTGTCATAATGACGATATCATATGCATAACCTTAGCAACGTGCGCCATTTCCACTTAGTCTACTTAGTACTTGTCCGGTAGCACTCCCCTTTGTAAACATATCTTAACCGTTTATACCCTGATGCTGGTACTATACACGCTTGTGTATCCAATTCACTACACACCTTAATTGTTCCTGACAAGATATGCAGTACGGTGTTACCTTTACGCACCTAAGTTTGAATGTACAAAGTACGCATTGTTTGTACAATTCCCTCGCAGAAGGTTCTAAAGTTTCTGCGTTTGGTAGTAAAGAGTGAGCACTGCGACGGCATATACGATCATCACCATAAACTTGGTTCATAAGTGGAAACGTTTCGACTTTAGCAAGCTTAAAACAATACTTAATATTGGCTCTTTGTTCGATGCTCATATTTAAACAAAGGAGGATATACGAATTAGTCCGCTTCCAGTGCGAATGTGAGGGTCATGAAATTTTGACTGGAAGTTGGAAAAAACATGTACATACAAGCTGTTACAATCGATTAAAAAGCATTTTCCAAGTATTAATGGCGACTGCAACAAAACCGCTTCTTCTTCCAATAATAGTCATTTTACAACAGACCAAGCTCGCTTGCTAGGAAAGTAAGACACACAACGCTATTTATTGTTCTTATAAATTGGAAAGTAGACGGAGCTCTGATTTTCGCAAATAACATTGTCGGATTTGGTTGTATGTATATTATAAACTGTTTGCAAATAAGTATCCTTTCTAATATATATCTGGGTGTCTTACAGTTTCGTCTAGTAAACACTTTGTTGTGCCGAATGTAATATGAATATATCTCACTATATAGAATCATTCATGCGAAAGAGTCTGATAAGAGTCACATAATGCAACGAGAGCTCTGTAATTTAAACAACTTATCGAATGATATTTTCTGAATATACATGTTAACTATTAAATGTGTTCAATTTGGGTTTTGTTCATGTATCTGGGATATGTGACTTTGTGATGCGTTACAAACTTCCAGACAAACTAATACCTTTCACAGTTTGTATTACACCCATAAGTACTTGTCTTTTTATCTCCGATAAATCTAAAATTGTTTTGAAGTGTAAAAAAAACTTAAATTTTTACTGAACTGTTTTTTCTTTCTTCTCTTTTTAAGTTTACGGATATTGGTTAAATTTATGGATTATACATTGTTTGGAAAATTTGGCAAACTGTCCCGATTTTAGTCAGGCTGAGATTGTTTGGTTTAGGTATATATGGAATAAACATGGTACAAAGTATGCTTAAAAAGAGTTAACCGCAATAATTCTAGTTTGAAAGCGCATTTTAAAAGGCTGGATAAGTTGGTAGTTTCCTAAATTTTAAGTGAAAAAACCATGCTTAAAAATTGTTCGTAATGTATAGTAATTATGCCATCCATATCTGTATCGTGTTGACGGAAAGATGAAGTAAGGGTCTGCAACAAAAGAACATAATTTAAAAGCTAGTATTAGTATTTTTTTTCAATATTGTGACTTACATAGAGAACGATGCAACATTGTATAAAATCGTCAAAAAGAATTGTTCCCCGCCCGAAACGGTCAAACTTTCGAAGAAGTACATCAATCAAGTGGTCTGATAATCGATAGCCGAAAGAAGTTAGTGCTGTTTTTAACTCATCCTTGTCGATGTTGCCACTATTGTCGCGGTCGAAAGAACGAAAGCAATTCTGCCAGTCTGTCACGTATTTCCATAGCGCTCCAAAGTCCTGGAAGGATACAGTACCCCTATTTTCACGATCAAACATGCCGATCATTAATCTGACTGTTTCGGGGTTAAATGGACTCCATGTTCCATTCGAAAGTGCCACCTGTAGCTCATCTGCGGAAATATGACCACTTCGATCTTTGTCCACCCTGTAAAACAACAATTAATGTACAATGACAACTGCGCATCGCAATTCAACATTTCTAGCTCACCGTTGAAAAACGTCCCAGAGAAATTGTTGGTCTGGCATAGCACTTTGTTGGTAGGACATATTCAGCTCTACTTTGTGTAAAAACTTTTCTCACGTAGCGTTTCTTCAAGAAAAAACGATTTGATTGTGAAAAACTACCTGTCTGACTCAACTATCGCAGCTGCATTTGTGTCCCAGTGTTATAAAGTGGGCTTTGATTACGCTTAGTGATGGGTAACTTTGACCAAATATTTATCACGACTGTCACGAGTCTGCTATTTAAGATCTGCACAAATTTGAATATGTAAATATGCATATGTACGCAAGTATATATGTACATTATTTTTTAAAGTATGAATTTTTTGACATTTTTATCATTTTTACTATTTTAATTGAAGTAAACTTTTTAATCTGAGTATTTATGTATGAGTATTTTATTTGCCCTTCTCTTTTGTATGGGTGGTAGAACACGAAACCCAAGAAACTCACTCAGTTGGAAACTCAACAAGAAAAGCCGCCAAGCTGCGGTATATAAAAAAATTCCACAAAATTTTACCGAGTTTTACGTTGTATTCAGAGACTATAGGACCCTCATATTTATATATTTCAATTCCCCTTAACCATACTTACAAAATACGGTTTTTTGTCATTTACATGCACACTTTTTAAGACCGCCCAGTCGATACAAATTTTTTTAATTTTTCTAATCCTTTTGTTTTTGTATTTATTTTTATTCAATTATTTAAAGCCCTGTATTCACATCGATCGAAGTACTATCGAAAGCAAAAACATATAAAAAGCAAACACGCACGAGCTACTCGTGGGAGCCATCGACGAGTAAACGTAGAAAATCGTTATAGAATAAGAAAACGTCAAGAGAGAAAACAATTAAACTAGCTGTGCATTTTATAGATCCATTTAATAATTGAATGGACTTCTAGTTCACAGCTAGATTTAACTTTCATCATAAAATAACCAACTTCATATCTTGCCAGTATATACTCATATGAAAATACGTATAATAATTATTTTTTGCATGCATGTTTCATGCCCATATTTCACGCATATTCAATTAAAAAAAAAAAAAAAATTTAAAAATAAAAACAAAGAGTAGAATAGATTTTCCATGATGCTATTGGGGGAATAATATTAAGTTGTGTACGAATTCATAATTGTAACATTTCGATTTCAAGTAGCCCTGCAGTAAATTTAAAGAATTTACAAAAGCTTCCCAACAACATAGTATTACATGTTATAAAATATTAGGCCGATTGGCCAAAGACTCAATTGAAATCTAAGTTTTTGGATTTTCAAGCCATAATCCACCATTTCCAAAAACTTTTAAAAAAGTTTTGGTTCTCGAAAAGTTTCAATCAAACACACAAACAAACTATTTATTTTTAAAATTTCTAAATTTCTTGATATTGGGGTGATAGGTCCCCACGAGCCCGAATACCCCTGTTTGGTCAGTACTTTTAACCCTCTATATATCGGACTGGGATGATCCGATTTTCAGAATGTACGTTTCAAGCCCTTTATAAGGATATATTACACGTATCGATCGGAATTAATAGTAAATACTTCGTTACTGCGCGTATTTGGGAGGGATTAAGTTGGGTATCTTGTACCTTCTTAAAAATATTATAAGCTCGGTCTAAGTGGGGTTTATTCCTAAGCTTGATGAGAGTGCCTAGCTAGAAAGATCCCTAAGTGTTGTTTCCATTAGTTCACAGACTGTTTGTGGGAATCTGCCACTTATTGCAACTACTACCGTCTTCCTAAGCACCTTATCGATCACTAGAACCCATAGGAGTGGGGATAGGACTCCCATTGGGTCCGCTCCTTTTGACATACATGCAATCGACTCTCCCAGTACGGCATTTACAGCTCAATGATCTGTTATACCCTCTGTTATAGCTTCCGGATTAAATTGTTTAATACTCTATGTTGGTTTACCTGGCTTCTAAAATGGATGTCTAGAAGTCTTTCTAGCGTTTTTAGGAGGACAATAATGGAAATCTGGTTACTGATGCACAGGAATAATTGAGACTATGGAGCAGTCACTTCTCTAACCTACAATACCGCCGGTGATTTATAATGGCTCTCTTGTAGAGCCACCGGATTATAACGAGGTCGAATCAGTAATTAAAAAGTTGAAGAATAATGAAGCGGCAGGTTCCGATAAGCTGCCAGCTAAGTTATTCAAGACCGGTAGCGAAGAGTTGGAAAGGCTTATGCACCAACGATTGGAATATCAGTGTTCTTTGTCTCATAAGCCTAGCGGTGAACGAAGACAAGTTGAAGTACGTGGTGTCCACTCGCAGATCTTCTGCAATGTTGTAGAAAACTTCATTTATCTGGGAACATAAATTACCAGCGATAATTAACGTATAATAAACAAAAAATTATGTAGAAATGAAGAAAAGCGTTAACTAGATTCAACCGAAGCTCTAAAACTATTCACACGAAATTTTAAATCGAGCTTTAAAACATAAACGAGGGGTGTGTATGAAGCGACCATCTATAAGATGCCACCATATCGATTTTCAAGATGATATTGTCGTTTTTTATACAAATGCATAAAAGTGAACTGTGGGTTTGTATGTATATGAAATCGCATTGTATAGGGGCTACCCCAAAAATGTCAATCTTGATACTCTATTAAACTGTGATAAAAAGAAGTGTATGTGCAATTTTGAACTGGATAGCATAAAAATTAGTCCCCAAAAAATGCGCAACAACATATAGACGGACATGGCCAGATCGACTCGTCTCGTCGAGCTGATCAAGAATATATATACGTCATGGGGTCTACTATGCCTCCTTTAATAAGTTACAAACTTTCAAATAAACTGATAATACTATTCAAAATTTGTACGAATAGTATAAAAATTCGGGTGGAATTAGGGACCCGGGGGATATTTTGATTGCTTGCTTACACACTCATACAAGCAATTAATCGATAAATTAATGGAATAAAAAATTGAATATGTAGGCCGACTCATAAGTGAGAAAGGTGTTCTTCGTGACAATTCTGGTATGCAAGCAGTAAATGAACTAAATTAGTCTACAAATCTTCAACAACTAGAAGAGTAGATGGATATAGTGAACAATTACTGCAACTACATTCCCAACTATTCATAGTTGGCTGCTCTATTTAATCAACAGTAGCTACAAAATGACACACCGTCAATGCAGCAGAATTGGCACATTTTAACGAAGAGTTACCACTAGCTCTTGCCACCGATGCATCTTCTTTCGGTACCGGTGTAGTATTGTCATATATTCAGCGCGATGGAAGCGAAAAGCCAATTGCTTTTGCATCAAAAAGTCTTGACAAACATCGAGTCAAGTATATACAAATTGAGAAAGGCTGCAGCTATAATATTTGGAGTGAACGGTTCGAAGTCCAACATCGGACCACTACCTTGGGGCAGCCAAGGTACGCGCCAGGCTCAGCATGGTACATGCCACATGGCCCAACACTCAACGAAAGCTAGAAAGCGGTAAGCTGCAATCACAGCAGACTGCAGAAGCCTTTTCAGCCAGACTCTACCAAATGTTCCTGGACTCCTCTCCGGATTCTGAAGATATAAGTGAGCAGTGGAGACATATCTCCCACTCCATGGTCACGGCTGCCAAGGAGGTCATTGGGTATACCAGATCTGTGACAAATCCTTGGTATGATGAGTGTCGCGAAGCTACCGCAGAAAAAGACGCCGCTTACAAAAGAACTCTGTAGTCGGGAGCAACACGAGCTGTTAGAGAGTGGAATCGTGAGAAACGGAAAATATCCTCTTCAGAAGAAAAGAAAAAGAAAGACGTGAGTTTAAGGAAGTTCAGATGTTATGTGATAGAAATGAAGCTCGAAAGGTCAAGCGTCTGACCGAAGGTTTTAAGTCCGGAGTTTTTTTCCGCAAGGACCGAAAGTATGTTACAGAAGTCACTTCTCTAACATACTAGAGGCAATGAAGAGAACAATACCGCCGAAAGAGAAGTATTTTTAGAACCACCATTTGATGATGGCTTTCTTGTAGAGCCATCTGATTATAACTAGGTCGAAACAGTAATTAGGTTAGGTTAGGATGGCCAACATGGTTGAACCCCACATTGTCACTTAGGCCAGCATAGGCCCCTTGAAATACCATATATATATTTCCTATTTCAACCGCAGCTACTCTGTGAACCACTTTGTCAGTGTCAAGAACATTAAGATTTGTTTAATCTCTTTTTCTGAGATCTCAGTTAAGTTATCCAGGAAGGGGTGTCCTAATAAAGTCAGTCTCTTCCTACTGTGGGTCGGACAGTGACATAGCAAGTGCTCGACCTTCACCTCCTTCTCGGCATTTCCACAGCTTCTGCAGTAGTCCCAGGAGTTGGTCCTTAGCCTTGTGGCATGGGTCCCTATTATACAGTGTCCTGTGAGGGCTTCCACAATAACAGATAACTTATCTATCTTGTGCTAAAGTAGTGCTATTATTCTTTTAAGATTATATTTTGGCCAGGTGAGTATAGAGATTCTACACGTGCCAAGGTTGCAATATCTATTGGTTGCAATACCGATCATCTTTGTTGAGATCTGTGGTTTACATGTAGCCATGGCTATACCTACTGTGGCGTACCCTGGAAGGATATCAGCAGTGGTACCCTCTCTGGCTAGTTTATCCGCTTCACAATTTCCCTCTTGTTATATATGTGTAATTTAAATTTAATTAAAGGATTTGTTGGAACAACAACAAAAGTGGACGCAATCAGTTCTCGAACAGAATATTGCCAATGCTAGTGTTTCAAGCCGCTTCGCGGGTGAATCGACTATTTGTCCTCCTTTCCACAATTTTAGTAAAGATACGCAGAATTAGGAGTCATATATGCAACAGTTGACTCAACATTTTCACGCATATTCAGTTACATGCGCTGAAAAACAAAAAGCATACTTTCTTTCATGGATTGGTGTATTTTGGATATTTTCGAACTGCAAAAAAATCTATTTGGCAGTGATAGCTTGCTTGCACACACATACAAGCAATTAATCGATAAACTAACGGAGCATTTCCAGACAAAGCGACACACAAAGGGATACAATATTCACAGACACATAGAGAGTGGGTAGCCGATCTTCGTGGCATTGCTCGTGAATGTAAGTTTGTGTGTGGTGGTATCGGGTGTTTATCAAGTTATGTTCATGAAATGATACGCGATCAAATAATTGTACACACACCATATGACACAGTGCGCGCTGCTGCTCTTAAAAATTTACAACCAAGTCTTGAAAATGTCCTAATATTTGCCGAAAGTCACGAGACAACAACAAAAACAGTCGCTACAATAAAAGACAATTGTGAAAAGCCAATGCCAGTAAATGCGATGCACACCCACAAACATCATAATAAAGAAAAAAAAATCGAACGAAATGCAAACACAATCATGCTTAAATCATGTACTGGATGTGGAAACTCTCATGCTAGAGAGAGATGCAAGTTTCGTGACGCTAATTGCCATAGCTGCGGCAAAAAAGGACACATAGCTGCCGTTTGCTTCACTAAGAAAGGCAAATTGTATAGGAACTACAACAAAAGTAGAGAAGGGGAAAACGATCTACACAAAAACAACATCGCGAACACGATGGATTCAGTTGACACAATGCATATCAACAGTGTGACAGGAACCGTAAAATTTGAATCAAATAAAAACATTATTGATGTCAAACTTTTAAACAAAATAACATTTCAAATGGACTCTGGTGCAACGGTTTCGGTGATAAATTCTAAAGCATACAAACAATTAATCAGTCCAAAATTAGTAAAATGCAATCGAGTTTTGCATGCGTTCGGGCAAACGCCAATTCCGATATTGGGTGAGTTGCACACTAAAGCAAAGTGCGGAAAGAAACAAAAAGAAATTGTAATAATCGTAGCAAATGTCGAAAATGCAAATAATCTTTTCTAATTGGACTTATTCAAAACATTCGGTTTCGAAATTCAACAAGTATCAAACTTGGTTGATGATTATGCGCCTCAAATAGCTGATTTGTGCTACAGGTACAAAGAAGTGTTTGAACCGGCTGTTGGTGTGATAAAAAACTTCGAAGCAAGTGTTTTTCTGAAACCTAATGCCACACCGAAATTCTTTAAAAGCAGACAAATACCTTTCGCTCAATTGGACAAATTTAAAGCAGAAGCAGAACGACTCACAGAAGCAGGTATTTGGAAACCGATTAAGTTCAGAAATTGGGCTTCGCATATTGTACTAGCTCCGAAACAAGATGGATCATTACGAATTTGTGGGGACTTTAAACAGACTGTCAATGCGCAAATTGACATTGAACAGTACCCATTACCAACGAGAGAATCATTACTGCATGTTATCCGTCATGGCAAGCATTTTGCAAAAATCGATTTAAAGGATGCGTATTTGTAAATGGAGCTTGAAGAAGATTCAAAACAATTGATTGAAAACAATTTAAGTATCAACGATTACCTTATGGTATTGCCAGCGCACCAGCAATTTTTCAGCGTTATCTAGATCAACTTTTAAACGGCATCGAAGGTTGTGGTAACTATCTTGATGATATTATCATAACAGCATCAACAGTTGACCAGCACCTTAGCCGTGTTCAGCAAATTTTGGAACTCCTTCAAGAAAACGGCATTAAATGCAAACAAGAAAAATGTTTTTTCTTAAAAGATGAAATCGAGTACATAGGCCGACGGATAAGTGAGAAAGGTATTCTTCCTGACAATTCTGGCCTGCAAGCAGTAAAAGAATAAAAGCCTTCTACAAAACTTCAGCAACTAGTATCTTTCATGGGAAAAGTGAACTTTTACTGCAACTTCATTCCCAACTATTCACAGTTGGCTGCTCCGCTTAATCAACTACGTAGAAAGAACGTACCCTTCAAATGGGACAACGAGCAGCAACAAGCTTTCTCATCATTAAAGTCGCACATCATCAATGCAACAGAATTGGCACATTTTAACGAAGAGTTACCACTAGCTCTTGCCACCGATTCATCTTCCTTCGGTATCGGTGTAGTATTGTCACATATTCAGCACGATGGAAGCGAAAAACCAATCGCTTTTGCATCAAAAACTCTTGACAAGCATCAAGTCAAGTATAGTCAAATTGAGAAAGAGCGTCTTGCTATAGTATTTGGAGTGAAACGATTTCACCAATATCTATACGGTAGAAAATTCGTGCTCATAACCGACCACAAACCACTTGTAACTATTTTCAATCCAAGCAAACACTTACCATTGATGACATCACATAGACGTAGGGCAGTAATACTTTTGGCGTACAACTTTGATATTAAATATCGCGCGACAACCGCTCATGGCAACGCTGATGCATTACCACGCCTACCTTTAGACACAGATGAAAACTTCGACAAAGAGGAAGCATGTCACAACATCACTGACCTTGTACCACCAATCAACGCAGAGGTCATTCGCAAAAATATTGACAACGACGTCAGCCTACAAAAAGTGCGCAACTATGTATTAAATGCTTGGCCAGACAAACTTCTGCCGAGTAATGAAAACATCATGCCGTATTTCAACCGTAGATTTGCACTAACTATTTACGAAAACATGTTATGTCTGCACACAGATGCGAATCGAATAGTCATACCTCACTCTTTACGCCAAAGCATTCTTCAACTTCTACATGAAGGCCACTGGGGAATTGTTAGAATGAAACACCTAGCAAGACAACATGTTTGGTGGCCTGGTATAGACGATGATATCGCTAAAATGACTTCTTGTGGTATATGCAAGTGAAATAATCCTTCAGCAGTCAAGGAATATCAAAATTGGCCAACAGCTACATCTGCATGGGAAAGAATTCATATCGACTTCGCGTGCCAATTTTTGACTCAATGTGGCTTATCTGTGTCGATGCATATTAGCAGTTCCCATTTGTTATACAAATGTCTTCAACTACAACAGATACTACTATAGCAGCTATATCGGCGATCTTCGCAATTGAAGGTTATCCAAAAACTTTAGTAAGCGATAATGGTCCGCAACTGACTTCCGAAACATTCAGAAAATTTTGTAAACTACAAGGCATATCTCACATAACGACAGCACCGTTTCATCCAGCTTCGAATGGTTTTGTTCAATCATTCAAAACTTCAGTCAGCAAAATCATTCAGGATGGATATTCAGTCAAAACAGCTTTAATAAAATACCAGGTTTGCACCTAATGCACAAGGTAAAACACCTGCAGAACTACTACATGGTCGTCCAGTCCGTACCAAATTGGCAAGATGATCTATGTCGTACACACTTCAAATGGTAATATCAAACTACATGTAAACCAACTAAAGCCTAGGGCAAGTTCGAGCAACGAAAAACTTGAACTTCCACAATTTTGGTGCTCATACGAAAATGAGACGCATTCCACAGTTTCACTATCGCTTCATCCAGAAGAACAGCAGTCAACATCTTCGCCGCAAACTGCTGAGTCAAACATGGGGTCTTCGCCTCTACAACATCATGTTCAAAGAAGATCAGAAACCAAGAAACGCCGTTCAGGAATACTAACGTTTAATTGTAATTTAAAGGAGGAGATATGTTATATATGTGTAATTTAAAAATGTACTAACCTACTCTCGTTCACTCATACTCTCATTCATATCTTTCACACATACACATACCACACACATATATATCAATTATTATAGATACACAAAGGACGCATTAATAAAGTCAGTCGTTAAGTTACGCTCAAGCAATGCACAACACGCGTCTTTCACTCGGACACCTCAAATACAACACCTCTATATTTTGGTGATCAGACACCCAGATGCGATGTATAACATAGTGCTCGACAATCTCGTTAAGAGATTTCCGGCACTCCGTTGTGGTTTAAGTATTGAAGCTGAAAGAGTTCAGCGCTTGCAGGGCAGCCTGACTGTCCGAGAAGATAAACACATGCTCTTGAGTATGTGAGTATAACCTTAGGAGATGCGTAGCTTCCTGAATAGCTAGCATCCCCGCCTGATAAACGCTACAATGATCGGGCAGTCTAAAGGATTCTCTAATCCGCAGATCCGGTGAAAATACACCTCCTCATACCCGACCATCCTCCTACCCGTCTTTAAAGTTGTTAATATCATTTTCTTTATAGTGAGGAAGGTTGTCCCATTTTAGTCTTGTGGGTAATATGACGTCATACTCTTCAAATGAAGTTAATGTTTGGTATACAGTAATCCGTATTTGATGGTATATTTAATTGTAATTGTAGTATCCTCGAGTGTCCGAAGGAGCTACCATGCCAAGCTGAAGATCCCTCAGTCTAAGGGCTGTATCTATTGCCCTCTCTCTCGAAAGGAGATCAAGTAGGATCAGATGGAGCAGTACATTTAGTGCGTCCGTCGGTGTGTACATAAAGCTCCACTGATACAAAGTTCAGCACTCCTTTGCACCTTATGTATTTGCTTAAGAGCAGAAGCCCTTTCCGTAGAGCAGAATGGGCCTAACTACTGCCGTACATAACCAGTGGACGATAGATAGGGAGAAACCATACCTTCTTCCAATAGCGTTTTTGCACGCAAAAAGTGCTATGTTTGCCTTCATAGTAACCTCTTCCGTGTTTTTGTTCCAGTAGAGCTTACTATTCAGGATCATTCCTAGATGTTTTGCACATTCGCTGATAGTAAGACTAATGTTGTTGAGTTTGGGTAGAGTCAGTATCGGAATCTTGTATTTCCTTGAAAAGAGCACTAGTTCAGATTTTGTCGGGTTCACACCCAGTCCGCAGCCAGACGCTTGCTGTCCGGGACTGCTTATTAGCGAAAAGGAATACTAAACGCATATTCACAGTTGGCCTCAATTGAGGTCGTTCGCTATCCGCAACCTGCGACCCGACCGGTGGCCTCAGCCTGGCCTCCCATCCACAAGTTTCTTGGGCTCATCAGTAATTGAAATGCTGAAGAATAATAAAGCTGCAGGCTCCGATGAACTGCTAGCTAAGTTATTCATGGCCAGTGGCGAAGAGTTGGTAAAGCGCTTGCACCAACTCTTATGCAAAATATGGTCCGATGTATGGACACATATCGATTGGAATCTGTGTTCTTGGTCCTATCTTCAAAAAAGAAGACCCCGCTATCTACGCGAACTACCGTGGAATAAATCTCTTTACAATTGGATATAAAATTCTGTCCCGTGTACTGTGTAAAGGGCCATGCACGGATGCACTGATAGGCCAGTTTCAGTGTGGCTTCAGTCCAAAGAGGTCTGGCCAAATTTTGAATTTTCTCCAAATCCTGGAAAAGACCCGTGGGTACAACAAAGACACACCACCTATTTGTCGATTATAAGTCCGCTTTCGATACGCCGATAAGAACGAAGTTCTTCAACGCCCTATCTGAACTTGGTATCCCAGCAAAGATCGTTTGTCTTTGCATGATAACGCTATCGCACACCTGAAGCGTCGTCCGAGTATGAAAGAACCTCTCAAACTCTTTGATACCAAGAGAGATTTCAGGCAGGGTAATGCTTTATCGTGCAACTTTCTTAATCTCTTGATGGAGTACATCCTACGCCAATGCCCATAAGTAGAACGGTTATGCATAATCTTCCATAAGTCATGCTACCCGCATATGATGATGACATTGAGATCATCGGCACGAACGAAGGCGAGTTAACAGGGCGTTCTCGGAGATTGAGAAACAGCTACGACTCATGGGCCTCCGGTGAACAAGGACAAGACGAAGTACTTGGTCTCCACTCGCAGACCATCGGCGCGAAATGATCGCTCTGTGAGTATGGGGAATTTCAACTTCAATGTTGTAGAAAATTACGTCTTTCTGGGAACAGAAATTACTAGCGATAACAACGTGAGTCTGGAGATCTGATAAAGAATCACTCGTGCTAACAGCTGCTTCTTTGGGTTCAGCAATCAAATTAGAAGTATATCCCTCTCTCGAACTAATAATCCATGACACTGATAATCCCGGTCCTGCTACATGGCGCACAACAGCACTAAGAAAAGCCAAGCTGATGTAGTGAAACGGATCTCATTTTTGATCTATCCAAATCTCCTTCAGAAGCTGGATGCAGAATATCGCAGCCATCGACTTCAAGAGAAGTTCCAAATCAACGATCAAATAGTAAATCTAGAAAAATATAATAGGCCATTAAATCCTTAAAGCCGTATAAGCTGACTTGTTGCCATTACCTAAGGATTTGGCGTAGTCGCGAAGAAAATAATCGTGAGTTGTCATATCGCATGGTCGCGGCGAGATGCCCAATTCAGCTAACCGACATTTCAGGGTCTTGTTCGACATTGTCCGCTACGGCGGCTATGTGACTTAAGGTTTAAAATAGTGCACCAACGCTCAAATTTATCCCCGCTGCGATGAATTGCCTACTTAATGAAGAGATGATAGTGGATATGTTCACGAACAAATTCATGGTAAACAGCTATGACTGAATCGGAATTTCGATATTTCTAAATTAGTTCCAAATGAACCAAGAAACTAAGCAAGGATAAATAGAAATCTATACTGAAAGTTTTGACAGTTGAGATATCCTTATTAAAAAACTTATCATCTGTTAAATATGTCTTCTTTCCATCTTTTGCATTTTTGTTCTGTTGATCAGCAGACCTTCAGAGTCCAAAAATTGGTGGAATTATGTGTTACCGGCTCTTTCCGTGCCACTCCAACAGATGCACTAAATACAATTCTCCGTGTGATATCAGTTACCTTGCAAGGTAAACAGTTCGTTAGGTCGAGCAAATATATTGCCAACGCTCAAGAAGTTTTGGGCGAAGAATTATAGTATTTTCGCGAAGGAAAAACCATTCCGGAAAATAATAAAATTTGCTGTCTGCTGCCTTAGGGGCCGTTCAAGTATTACGCAACGCGAAGAGAGCGAGGGATTCTCGATTTGTGATTCAATGTGCTAAGAAACATTTCTTAAGTTATTTTAATAGTGATAAATATAAAAAAAAAAATATTTGAAATCGTATTATGAAATCGTATTATTTTTTCTGAATATTTCGATTGTTTACATTTTATTGTACTTTTTCGACAGTGTGATTTTTTATGCATTTGCAAACAATTTTTGTGTGTTATGTTACTATGAGGGAGTGGGGAGGATGCGTACAAATTTTAATGTTACAAGGTGGGAGAGGGTAAAAAAGACAACAAAAAAATTGAGTTTCGTAATACTAGAACGTCCCTTTATGAGACTGGACAAATATTTTGGGAGCTGCATCAGTTCTCCGTACAGTGCAATAGGAGTGTCCTCGGTCGACAAGGGGAAGCCGTCACCTCCAATAATGGGCTAACTTTGCCAGACCGAGTGACTCCTTACGTACACCAACGCTGACCATTCGGCCTGTTAAACGGCACAGTGGTTCGCAGGCGCGAAAAAAAATGTGTAGCAGTTTTCATCTGTTTGCACAGTTTTTACATTCGTCGCGGAACGCCAATAACCATAAGATGCGCCAACGGCATTAACTTTATTCGTGCAAACAGTGAGCTGAAGTCTTCCGAACGACTATTGGATATGGACCGTATCCTCAATGGAGTTGTCAATCAATACATCGAATGTGTTTTCAATAGCAACGACTGAACCGTACCATTAAACGTCTACTAACACAAACTAATATTAGCCGCACCGCGAGTTGAAACGCTTCGAAAAGTTTTAATTGAAGCAAAAAATATTTTAAGCACTCGTCTGCATGTGAAGATGACACACGGAATGATTTTATCTGTTTAAAACAAGTTTCATACATTTTTTTTTTTTTAAGTTAACCAACAATTTTTTTTTTAATTCTACGAGATGAGCCGAACAAGCTATGTCCGTTTGTCTGCCTTATCTGCGCGACTAGATCTCTGACACACAACAGCTTTGGCTATTCGATAGAGGTAGAAAACGTCAGTCGAAAGGCTTTTTTCATCTCTATTATCCATGGGTGGAGGCATATTCCCCAATGATACGGATTCAATATGTGGTAGAGCCAACAACAAAATGTTTATTAAAACTTTAAGGCACTGTGTTAGAACTTCGTACCTCGTTAATAAAATGGAAGCACATTCTAAATTCTAAGAAATCTAATCCAAAATAAGAAAGAACTAATAATAAATTTACATTCAGTTTGGTTTCAATAATGAAATCTTCATGCTTCTCAGCGGGGGCTAGGAGTTCATTTTATACCCATAGTTTTTTGGTGAAATATTCTTAGAATTCATCGTAGTTTCCGATTCTGATGGACGCTTGTTGCGAAAAAAATTGACCCGCCCTAATGTACAAACATACATTAAAATATAAATTAACATTTAAACAAGAAAAAACACTAACTTCGGTTGAACCGAAGTTCTAATAGCATTCATATGTAATTTCACAATATGTAATGTCAGCCTGTATACATATAAATATCCTACCTACCTTTCTTTAACGCCAACTTCTCCCTGCCCCCTTTCCGTGCTATCCACGACCCCATTAATATGTACGCGACTCCTGTTCTTGTTTCGTTTCTGTGGCTCTAGATGTGGATGCCCTTTCGCGCATTTGCTTAAGCCGCGACTCCTGTTCTTGTTCCGTTTCTGCGGCTCTAGATGTGGATGCCCTTTCGCGAACGTGATTCGCGTTCATCGGCATTTTCAGCTGCTCTTTTTTCGCTCATCTTTTTTCATTTCGTGGTTATTTTACCAATGGATGCTTTATTTTGAAATGAAAATAATAAGCGATAATAATTTTATTTATTTACGAATGAAACACTGACAAAAAAAGAAAATGTGACTGACAAATGAAACAAATATTGTTGCTGTACTCTATCGCCATTAGAAAAATCTAAAAAAAAATGTTCTGTTAACCCAATCGCCACGAAACTTCACAGGATTACCCACGGGACTATTTTGAATTTGATCAAAATCGGTTGAGCGGTTTCGGAGTCTATACGGAATATACATACACACATACTTCCATTTTATATATATAGATATAAACTGATAATGCCATTTCACACTATTATGAGTTCATGCGTGAGAGATAATTATGAACTCACGATTTAAAAATTAATTTTCGTGTGTTTCCCAACTGCCATAATTACTGTATAAATGTGATTTTTTTAAAATTCGAGAGTTGGATGAAAAATTTGTTGTATCAGTTTAATTGCTAGCTCACATCGGCTGTCTAAATTCAATGCAGATAGTTGATACTTTGGTTTTGGTTCCAGTTTCAGTACGTATCGACACGTGTAATTAGGTATAAGGTTCTGTACCGGTTCCAATTTATTTCGGTATCCGGTTTCGGGATGGTTCTTGGATTTTAGCTTCGGTATTTACATTTTTTGAAATAAACTCTACTTTATTCAAGAACTTACAAACATTCTTAAATTTTTATACTCTTCACACATAGTTTGTAACGCATTAAACGAAGCATCATTGAAGTCAGAAGTGTCATATATTATATAAATAGGAGTGTCTCGCCTACTTTTAGAGATAGCCCTCATAAACAAAACGGTCTTGGCTGTAATTTGTTTAATGCTTGTGAAGAGTATTGAAGCTGTTCTACCGATGTTAACGTTGGTTTCTTGTTTAATTGTAATTACATCTTAAAAGCATTATGTTAAACAAATTCTTTCCTGTTCAGTAATCAGTTTACAATATGGCACATAAGAAGGCACCATTTTCGACTGCAGTGAACTAAAGTTTTTCTAAGAACAGAAACTATACCAGTATAAATGTTTTGGTTTTATTCCCTGGTTGATACATATCCTGTAAATGACGGACATGTACGCGTCGTAGATGTTTAAACTGACACCGAAGTGCTTCGTCGCTCAGCTAACAAATATGGCGTCCTGAACATTTGTAAATAGGAATGATGAACGGGGCGAGGGATGTTGAGGCATATCTATTCCTCTTCGAAACTGCGACGAAAACAGCGGTAATAATGTTAACATTTTTTTTTTAAATCCACAAAAAAAAATTAATATATATATTAATTGAAAAAAAATAAAATATATTAATTAAAAACGCGGTAGAGATAGCTACATACGCTGATGACATTGCAGTCATTGCTATTAGCAATGATCCACATGTTGAATCCAACCTTCTTCCAGAAGAACTGGGTCTAATTTAGGTATGGCTAAAAATGTGGACAATAGTGGTAAACGCCCAGAAGTCAGTGCAAGTCACATTCTCGTTGAGACCAGGAAACTGTCCCCTAGTTACACTAAATGGCTCCACCATTCCAGTTACCAAATCGGTGAAATACCTGGGAGTACATCTGGACAGGGGGCTCACTTGGAGGCAGCACTTAAAAGCAAAGCAAGCTTGAGAACAAAATAAGGCTTTACAAGCCAGTTCTTAAGCCAGTATGGACTTACGCGTTGCAGCTGTGGGGAACACCTAGCAATTCAAACATTGAAATACTGCAGCGATACCAGTCTCAGAACCATAACAGGTGCTCCTTGGTATATGTCCAATTATGACATCCACAAAGATATCAAAGTACCCCTGGTCAAAGACGAAATAAAGTCAAATGCAGAAAGGTACATAAATAGGCTACATGACCATGACAACGTTTTAGCACTAGGTCTATTAGACAACACATACTCTCGAAGACACTAAAACGATTTCACGCCCTGGACCTCCCATATAGATTAACAAATATATAGTTAAAAACATGTAAATATATGGATTGGGCTCACTGGAGCTCAAATCATCCGGCTAGTCAATTTTATTTGTTAATAAATATGTTTATTGTTTTGTATGACAGATTGCAAAAAAAAAAATTAATAAAAAAAAAAAAAAATTAAAAAGAAAACAATCTTTTTTCGGGCTATGAGGTCTTGTAAAGTCTGTGTATAGTCAATGAGACTCTAAAGTCCAAGTTTGATAGTTCTTGATATATTTTATCTCATACATCCAGACGAACATGGCAGTACTGACTCAGTTTTCTAATGCTGATCAAGAATATACATATATGCTATATGCGGTCTACCATCCTCAATCTGCCTGTGACATACATTCGCCAAAACTTATACCTTGTCCCTTCGGGTGTAGCGTGTAAACATCGCCACCAACAATGGCTGCGTCCAGAAGAGACTTTTCTGACTGCTTTGTACTATTTTCATTCATGTTCCAATGAATGCCGATTGTATTGTATTAAAAAATTTTACAAGCGTTCGTAATAGGCGTCAGTTCATTAAAAATTGTCATTGATCCAAAATCGAATAGTCCTGCTGAACATATTAAATATAACGGAAAATTAATATCGAACCTAAGAAATTTCTTGTGCTAAACTATCAGATTTTATTGAATTTGCAGTCGCTTTCAGTGAAAATCTATTTATTTTTGAAGTAAGATTCATAGGTAACTTGTATAATTCATAGATAGCTTGATAAAATTGCGCAATAAATTACCTGGTCTGAAGAACTTAAATGTTATACAAAAACGAAACGCATATAGTGTTAATCGCATTTGGACTTGTGTCTTAATAGTCATCAGTTGAAATGCATTTATAATTCCTTTAACGCGTTGTAAATACATTAAAGATTGAATACTATACAAATAGTGGCACTTTGAAGTTTAACATCCGACATCTACGATTGTTCCGATTATTAACAATGAACTTCTACACAATAGAACACTGTGTTATAATTTTGCAAACCCAAAATTTTCGGTCGTGGAAGTGCAAGAGTGATCAATAAATTTTAAGAAACTGGGTCGATTATGTACAATAAGTCTTCTCGAAATCAATGTTGATGTAAACGTGTGTCGCCGAAAACCAGGGAATATTTCTTCGGCATCATTCACAACAACGTAAAATTTCGCGAAGTACAACGCAGCAAATTTTGGCGAGAGACCTCCAACTCCCACATTTCCAAACCGAATCATCTCCCGGTATCATGTGGTCACCAAGATAGTACAATTTACTCTTTCGAGTAATTGTGAAATCTCAGGTGTATGTTAATAAACTGTGTAGATAAGTATACTTGAACAGCGATATAAATATATTATTTATTTCATTATATTCTTGAATATATAGACAAGAGTTAAACTTAATAAAACAAAACATAAGAAAAATGGTATTGTAACAGATGTATGTATGTAAAGATTATTATTGTATATTTATATGCAAGCGAGATAATTCTAATATTTGTACTTGAATTCCATGCGCAAGAGGTATTGGATGTTTACTTGGGCTATATCGTATACTATATATTCATTATAAAGCAGCGATGACACGATCTTTTGGTCAGTGACTGGTTTTCCTAGTGGAACCTCAACGCCATCGTCGCGTATGATTGATCCGGCAGGATCTGGCATAGTGCGACCATGTCCATAGCAGCAATGCTTGTCCTTGGGTAGTTTAGTAACATACTTGGCGCCAGTGCATTCCATCATATCACCTAGGGCAACCTCAGAAAGTAATAAAAGACCCGTGGAGTTTTGTTGACTTGTGAAACAATAGTTTGCAGATTTGGACACCATATCAGCAAAATAAATACCCTTGCCAAACATATAGCCAGTTACTGGTGCTTCCGGCGGAGCAATCTTAAGACCGTGTGATAGAATTCCAGCAAAATTAGTAAGACGAGAGCCGTGCCACAAGAGCTTACGGTTATGCAACTTTTTAAACGGTTTGAAACGACGAGCTTCGCCTTGTCGTGCCACTTTAAAAATATCCACTACTTCCAATTCGTATGACTTATGGGTTTCGGCATGTGTATTTTGTACATAGAGTTCAAGCATTTTAAACTCTTCGCCACTCTTATCAATCGGTTCCAGTTTCGTCTTAAGGGTTTCATAATGTCTGTCCAAAGGATTGGTGTCCTCCTTAGTATCTTCGCCTTTAATAAGATTATACGCACATTCGATTTCCGCTAATGAATCTAACATCTGACGTAAATTCTCAACCTGCTCGACGGTATCTAGCACAGGTGGACTTTTAACCCCGAAATTATGCGGTATAAGAGTGTAAAAGCGATTTGTAGCGTCTATGAATTTTGCATTAGAACCGCTCGTTTGAATCAAATCGTAGATTTCGGATAATACTTTGTATGCTGCTTGTATTTGCTTAATACTTAGCTTGCCCAATGGCATTTTCTCCATATCCAATTGGAACTCCATCATCGTACGTTTCATAGTATCAATGTCGAATATTAGTTTAATTAGACTCTGCAAAGAAGGGTCCAATGATGACTTTATATTATGTTCAACAGACAAATCAACTTTATTGTCATCCTCGTATTCGATATCAATGGGATACATTCGTCCCGCAACCTTCACAAAATTGGCACGATTATCAAAATCATTTCCAGTTTTATCGGCGTACAATGTCTTGAAAGAAGCAATAGCAGAGTATAAATCGCAATAGTTTTCTAACTTGTGACCTCCAATTGTAGTGCCGATGCGACCCCATGAGCGAAACACCCAGTACCTGTGATAATTGTAATGAGAATTAAAATATAAATTTTATATAAGTTTAAAGTACGGGTGGCAACAAGTGCAGCCAATATAAATATGTAATGGAAGATTCATATTTTTCTAAACGGTTAAATGCATATATTCATAATGGTAAGTATTACGAGTTTATGATTATTTCGGTATTGTTAATTCGCATTATAACGACATTAAAAATATGTAAACTTTTATAAACTTACTTATTTTGTTTATCACTTGCCAACAGTTGAATTTTGTAAAATGAATTTTTGTTACGCTGAATATCAGTTAATCCAAGGACAACGTTGTATTTATTTTCATCCTTGGTAAAAACATGTGCAATGTCCTCAAGACCACTATCGGGATCAACAGCCAAACCATCTTTGACTTTTAAAGTAATAGATTTTGGCACTGATTTGGTATATATACTTTTCGATTTAGAACTCTTTGTTTCTTCTTGAGGAATGCGCGCAGCTGGATCAGTACCCCAATCACACAGACTCATGCTAGTAATATAGTTTATGGCGCCGGCACCGTCAGATTCAACAGAATCAATATACTCAATTGGAACAACATGGATACCAAGTTGTTTAGCCGCTTGTATGCGACTGCCGTTTCTTTTTATCTCCTTTTCGTTGGATATTATAGCAATAGTTTTATCAGATATTTTATTATCGCATATTCCACCCAATTTGGCCAATCGGGTCTTTATTTCAGTTTCTTCCTTTTTAAGTCCAATATGAGCAAATTTCATATTGTATAATGGAGGACGTTCACGTTTCACTTTGGGTCTAAAATTAAGTAATGTATATAACATACATATACAAATGTATATAGGTATTATATTACACTTACCCCTCGACTTCATCGGGATTCTTCTTCAAAGCAACACTCTTTGCAATGGTAGCGGCACTTGGTGCAACGTACCGGATTATGCGATTCTCAGGCTTCTTTCGCACTCCAGATAGAAACGGATAAGTATCCTTAAGTTCACTTTGAACTTTACAAGCTGTCCTTTTAGGCTCTTTAACCAAATTAGCACACTTCGACCACTCTGACAGGTTTCCGTTGCACAAATAGCCTGACTTGTGAAACAGTAGCTGCTGTCCTTTACATTCCGGACAGGGGCCTATGGCACCAAAGGTTAGGAGATCAGCTACTTGGTCAAGAAGCTTCTCTGAATCACCATTCACAGCTTCCTGATGGTTCAAACTTAGCAGCTTTACCATATCGGGTTTACTCATTTCGTCTCGCACCTGATCGCGAATCTTAAAGAGCCTTTCTGTCTGCTTCTTTAATTTATCTACTTTCTCCTTCTCTAATTTCTCCTCTTTAGCATCTAACTTTTCAAGCTTTGGTTTTTTTGCATCTGGAACATCTTCTGCCTTAATTGCTCTATTTAAAATAAAAATTATTAAAATAAGTAATATATGCACAAGGAATTGCAGTGCAAGGTAACATACGGTAATGCCTTCTTTACTGAGGCCTTATCATTGGCCGATAAACTCTTGTAACCAGGAAGATTTTCGCCAGTATCATACCAGCCAAGCTCCGAACGAACCTGAGCAAAACATTCAATGTGATGCCATAATGGCTGTCCGCCATACTTCATACCGACCTCTGTATCAAAAACTGTTTTCCGAATACGAACTTGATCTTTTAGTATTTTTTGTTCACAGCCACGGCATGCAGCTCTGCCCGATTTTGCATATTCTATGCCGAAATCTTTGAGCGCTGTATTTTCCAGCTTAGAACGTTTTTTGCCTTTACCGGTATCAGCATCAACAACATGTGCAACAGAAGCTGATGTGAAATAATTAAGAATACGATTCGCCGTCTGTTTTTTACTCTGTATACAAAATTATATTATGTACACATACCGACTAGTTTCTCGATATCCTGTTGGTCCTCAAAGCGTAGGTTCTCAAAGTTGGCAATGTCTCCTACAGATGCAGGACGCTGTTTCTTGAAAAAGCAATCCTTATGAAACCAATTTGCCTGCTTGCCGTCATGAAAGGCCGACTAATTAATAAGGAAACAACGGTGTTGCAAACGTTAGGATATGGTTAAGATTGTCTATTAAAGTTCTACTTATGAGCACATACCTGGACCATTGCAGCTAAGCGTAAAGATCCTTTCGCTATTTGCATTTTGCAGCTTTTGCATTTTGCACGGTCGCTCTTGGCGTACTCCGAGGAATATGGCAAATCGACATCCATATTTATTGTTATTTAGAACAAGAACTAATAACGCACCCAGCACTTAAAAATTGTAATTTCACAATAATGAGAGATTCGACCGAGCGGCACCAGACGCACAAATGGCGCAAATGAATTGTGAATGACACTAAGTCTAATTGTGAATGTGCACACAACTTACTTAGGGTTGCCATCTCCAACTCCAAAAAAAAAAAAACCGAATATGTCTTATATTTCTTTACGTTTCTTCCCAATTACTGTAATTTTTTTCGCGAGAAGAATATATGTATGTAACTCTCTTTATCACTCGTTAAGAAATGTGTACGGCGTCCGAACAATATAGTTTCTATATATTTTTACATTACATCAACACCAGCAATAGCAACGCGAAAGTTTGGATTCTAAATGTTCCGTCCAGAGTATCGCTGGCATAAAAAAAATTTTTTTAATTTATTTATAAATAAAATTAATAAAAATAAGTTCAGATTTACGTTACAATACATTCTAGGATATAATTTAGGTAAATATATTAATTGGAAATATATACACATTATGTAGCGCGTCTAAAGTGGCGTTTCCATCAAACGCATTTCACTTTTCGCATTCAGCATCCGCACGCATCACGAAAAAGTGTTTTCACCAAACGCATTTCGCACTTCACATCCGTCGAACAGCTGATTTTGTTGTGGTCGTATATGATAAGAAGCGGAACACTATAGATTGTAAAAATTAAAAAAAAAAAAATATTTTTAAATTAATAATTTAAATTAAAACACAATTTCTGTTTTTTTTTTCCAATATATTTAGACCCTATGATTTTTAATGCTAATAAATTTTATTGAGCGAGACCGCATTATGTGGTTGCAGTTATTGGAAGAAGAGGAACAGGAAATCAATGGTAAAATATATATACTAGCTGGTATGTGGCGCGTTACCGCCGTTCCCCTTGCCACTCCTTTCCCCTGACACTCCTTCCCCATTCCCCTTTACTCTAGCTCCAATTCTCCAACCCCTCTTCTCCTGTCCCTTCTACAGCCACCCCTTACGCTGCCACCATTCCCCTAGCACTCCTTAATTTACCACCCCTTTTATCTGCCTCTTTGGTTCTATATACATGTATACAACATTTCATCCCTCTATCTTAAATAGTACCCGGCGCGTTGCTGCCCTTCCCCTTCCCACTCCTTCCCCTGCCATTCCTACCCATGCCCCATCTTCCCCTTGCCCCATTACTCTACCTCCAATTCTCCTACTCCTCCCTTCCACCCCTTCTATTCAAGATGGTTGTGTGAAAGAACCATACTGGCACCAAAAAATGATATTGTTACGAAAACAAATAAAAATATCTTGGACGAACTAGCTAGCGAAATATCAGTGTATAAATCCATCGACACAGTCATCTCATCCAATGACACTACGAGCTATCCCGTGGGGTTCCTAAACTCTTTGGACTTATCCGGGTGCCATCCCATAGGTTGGAATTAAAGGTAGGTGTACCCGTTTTGTTAATGCGCAACTTGAACGCGACCAGATTATGCAACGGTACACGGTCATCTCATCCAATGACACTACGAGCTATCCCGTGGGGTTCCTAAACTCTTTGGACTTATCCGGGTGCCATCCCATAGGTTGGAATTAAAGGTAGGTGTACCCGTTTTGTTAATGCGCAACTTGAACGCGACCAGATTATGCAACGGTACACGGTTACGAGTCGCCGAACTAGGAAGGAATTTTGTGAAGGCCACAATCGTAACTGGCGAAGCCAAGGGCTTATACCACGCATCCCAATCATACCTAATAACTTACCATTTAAATTTAAGCGCCTGTAGTTCCCATTAAAAGTTGCATTTGCAATGACTGTCAACGAATTACAGAGTCAAACATTAAAGGTAGCAGCAATACATTTAAGCACGCCATGTTTTTCCCACGGTCAGCTCTACGTAGCTTGCTGAATATCTGGCATCTCAACGGGCTGCTAAGACATCAGAATAATCCCATACTCGGCGTCAACAGAACGCTCAATATATGACATCCCAATGAGCTGATGAGACACCAGAACAGTCTCAAGTTCGGCGTCTCCAGTGAGCGACATACAATTCGTCCCAAAGAGTGACATAAACCGTTGAAGCAGCAGAATCTAGCTGGCGCGCTGTTGCTGAAAGGGCACAACAACGACGTCAAATGTTCACAAGAAACACGTGGGACCAGCGACGCGGCCCGGGACAGCTTGTTGCTATTATAAAACAGCAAAATCTGAATATAAATTTTAAGAACATTAAGATTAAGTTAAGAATAGATTATTACGTTATTATATGTTAATATAATATGTAAACCGTAAATGTGAAAATGAAGTAGTCAGAAAATTTGATTATAGTTCCTGCGACGAACTGATGGCAAATAAAAAGATAAAAAAAAAAAGAATTAAAATAAGAAAAATCAATTTGACAGAAAAATCATATGATAGTTGTAGTCGACCTATAAAAAAAATGTGGTAACCCCACCTTATCACTTAGGGATATAAAAAATAGATTACGACCTATTCGACCATAATATACACGTGTATATATATATATCATACATATATCGGTCCAGCCGTATCTCGAGTGATATAGTGTGCGAGCACATATATATATCCTATCCACTATATATATATATATCTCTCTCTCTCTCTCTCTCTCTCTCTCTCTCTCTCTCTCTCTCTCTCTCTCTCTCTCTCTCTCTCTCTCTCTCTCTCTCTCTCTCTCTCTCTCTCTCTCTCTCTCTCTCTCTCTCTCTCTATATATATATATATGAGAGAGAGAGAGAGAGAGAGAGAGAGAGAGAGAGAGA
>JAWNNQ010001106.1:997500-1039971 GCA_035044765.1 Leucophenga montana | reverse complement strand
ACTAATTGCTGTTGTGCTCGGTGTGATTGGCAAATTACGGAGAGAGAAAGAAGAATGACAAAATTCGCCAAATTTGACATTCACTTTAAATAATGCTTTTTAAAATCTTAATTAAAATTTTATTGTGTGTTGCGTTTTAATTCATTACACATTTTCAATTCACAATTTATTGTGTTTAATAATTGATATTTATTATTAATAAAACATTTTTAAACGCAATTCATGTATATAAATAACTTGTCTAAAATACCTTACCTACACGCACGAGTGCGAGTGAGTACAATATATATAGCATGCAGCTATTTGCTTTCAAAACTGCCTTTCTCTCGCTCGCACACACATGCACAATAGCGTAATATTTTTTTTGTGCAACTACACACACACACAAATGCATAGACGCACTTTTAACGGTTATTTTAATTTAAATAATTTGGCGCGAAATAATCGCATTTTGTTATTTTAAGAATTTGTGAAACAGTACTTCTTCATGTAAATCAATCGTTCGATCGTGTTTGGTTTAATTATATTATATTTTGTTTTTTTTTTTGCACTTTTTAAGATAAAGCAGTCACTAAAATTATTTCCTTCGATAAGATACGACGGTACCCTCTCTACCATAAAACCTATAAACTCTGGACTCCTCAAGTGTACTGCATATGTGGATAATATAGCAATAATTGCTAGAGCAAATTCTGTCATTTTCGTAACACGTCTTATAAAACTTCAACTGCATCTTATAGAAACATGGATGAAATGGAATATATAGGTTCTAGTTTTCAAATTAGGCTTAATACTATATTGATGTCTTTGAGCGACGCTATAAAATATCTAGATAAACGATATTAGATAAACGAATGACTTGAAAAAGTCATATAAAAGCAAAGAGAAAACAAGTGAACATTAAAACAATGCGCATGTTCTAGTTACTTGGTAAAACTTAGTCTAGAAAACAAAATATGGCTTTACAAAGAAATCCTGAAGCCAGTGAAGATTAATGTAGTACAGTTGTGGGGTCCAAAGTTAATAACTTACGGCGATACCAAAACATTACACTCCGTAAGATCACTGGCGCACTTTGGTATATTCGAAACGATAACATACACAGATATCTTACACTGTGAAAGGTTGTAGAAGAAATTGCTCGACACAGCAACAACTATCTTGGAAGACTGAACTGGCATCCAAGCGATCTGGTTTCTGACCTTCTTAATTTGAATATTCCGCGCAGACTCACCTTTTGATCTTCCAAATAAATATAAAAAAACTTTGTTAGTTTTAGTTTTGACTATTAATTTATGAAAATGAAGCGAAAAAAAATAATAATGTTGCACTGAACAAAAATGGTGTTGGGGTGGGGAAGTTCCTCAGGTCGCCCCCGACCCCATGATTTCGCAAATGAGTGACATAGATTCGGAATTTTAATCAATTTTCATAATTTCCATCTTGTGTTTGGAACCCACATTATGCTACTCATCACGATCGTATTGAGTCAGTCTTAGCTTAAGCGTACTCAATACGTTTTGCCGTACAAACAATATTTGTGTTGTTTTATGTGGCTTGGAAAAATCAGCTCGGGCAAAAAATGGAATCAAGCCGTGAATATTTTCATACGATAATTTTCCACAATTTTCGACGTGGACAATCAAGGCAGGAGTGCTTCGATAAACTAAAATATTTTTACGATGATCAAGCACCATCCTTACGTGGCTTAAAAACTGGTATAACGTGTTCAGTTGTGCTCGACGAATTCCATGAAGGTCGTCTAAAATCGGTTGTTGCGCCAGACAACATCGACACAGGCGACGAATCATAGGTCTATGCATATGAGTCCGAAACAAAACATCAATCAACTGTTTGGGTGTTCTAAGAGGATTCAAATCCAATAAATTTTGTTCGTGCGTGAAGCACTTTGAAGCAAATGGTTGCCTGTTTCGTCGGCATAAATGGTTATGTGGCTACAGTGGCATTAGAGCATCGTAAAACTTAGAATTAAGTATGGTATACAAACATTTGGTTGCCACGAGTCTTCGAAGATTTAAGGAAAAACGAACCGACGAAGAATAGTCATTCTGCTGCACGACAATGGGAGCTCTCACATAACACGTCACACCAGCGCCACAGCACTCAAAACATTGAATAGATGGGTCATCCGCTCTACAGTCCTGATTTGGCAACCAATAATTATCTGTATCGCTATAATGCTCTCAAAATTGTAAGAACAGAGCGAGTTAATGCGCTTTACATTAATCCTCAATGCGCGAGGTATTCCTTTGTGTTCTCAGAGAGAAAAACAATGCATACCAATAACAAAGGTAGAAATTCACCACATTATGTTGAAGTTAAACGGTATGGTGAATATACCTGTGGGGTTACGTCAAATCTAAAATTTACGGCAACAAACCGACTTCTCTGGCACAATTAGAAGGAAATATCCGTTACGGAATGGCAGCCATCACGGAGAATACCTGCCGAGCCGTCATATGAAATTTTAGTGCTCGATTAAATGAATGTCGTGAACGCAACGGTTTACATTTGACAATATCATTTTTAAGAAATAAATTCCCAATGTTTGTATTTTTTTTTTATCGATTTTTTAAATGTGAACTTTCTTTTGAGACACCCTGTATATGAATATATAAATACATATGTACACATAGAAAAATTAAAAAACGCTTATCAGCGCAAATTCGCATAAATATGTTGTCTCATACATCTAGACGGAAAGACGGACGGACATGGCTAAATCGACTCAGTTTCGGATGCTGATCAAAAATATATATAGTTTATGCTGTCTACCAGCTGTTACATACATTTGCACAAACTTAATATACCCTTGTTCCTATGGGCACTGGGTATAAAAAGACAACAACAAAAATAATAATGCATTTCAGCGGATTATGTGTAGGATGATAATTTAATACATAAAATACTATTAATATTAAATCCATTATGCAGCAGCTATTGTGTTTAATTTAGTATTAAAATACATGTTCCCATTAAATGAAGTTAGTTGCTTTACTTCTCAGCATAGAAAAAAGTTCATAAATACAAATCTATAATTTAAAACCCAACAAAATTTGCATCACCAAAACCGCATTGAATAACTAAATAAATATTTATTTGTTTACATTTGAAATTTAAAACTTGTGGCGTCGTCGTCGTCGTCGTCGTCGTCGTCAACAATTGAATTCGGTGGTATTTGTGGTTAGCCCCGGGTCGGTTGGCAGGTTGAGTCAATTCAGTTGGTATCCGGTCAAGTGCATAAATTACACTTGTACCGGCGCCGCGGACGCTTTTGAATGGTAGCAAATATAAAAAAAAAACAACCACTACTACTACTACTGTAAAATACAACTGAAATACTATTGTATAACAAAGCATGTTGCTGTTGTTGTTTTATTTCATTCATCGTCAGGCAATGAATGTGGACGCCGGCCAAATAACATCGTAAATATACATTTTCTATTTGTGAATGAAATCGAAAAACATAAAAACAAAACACCAAAACATGTGCTTCCCAACTGAAGTGGAAATGAAAACAACAGAAGGTGACAGTGTGACAGTGCCAGAGTCAAAGAGAGGGTGTGAGAGGAACTGACGAGTTCCGGAATAAAAACATTTTATTGGCTCAAGCAACAGTCGAAAAACAAAATTTTAAATTTAAATATAATGAAACCATATTTCGAATACCCTTCATAAAGATCTACCTACAAACATTAACAAAAGGTAATATACACGTACATACGCTTAGAAAAGTGAACTGAATCAGAACTTGAGTGGTATATTTTATATATGTATGACCAGGGGCTACAGTCCATGGGCAGCCATTGAATCATTTAAGTTGATTATTTATCAAAATGCCAAACCCGGTTTTCAAGGTAAACCTTGGCATTTTTCGTGGCAGTTTACGGAAACTCATCTTTGCAAAATCATTAAAAAAAACTGTGTATTTCATTTTGACATGTTGGCTAGGGTTGCCTATTGACCAAAGTTCGGAATTACTCACAGCCAACTGCGAGTACTTCATATTTAATAAAGCTATATACTACTACATAGCATCTGGTTTCTCTCCTTTTGTTTTTTTATGCCATTTTAAGCCAATTAGTATACGTCACAGTTTGATGTGTCAAATGATTTGATGTTTTGAATTTTTGTGTGCTTCTGTTCCGTCGTCAGTCAGCATTTTTACTTACTATGGTTTCTGTCTTGTCAAACTGCTCCATAATGTATGTATTCTCCACAAGGTCTATGCTCACTTCTTCATTCTGCATTAAACTGTTAAATGAACTGTTATACTCCATTCACTTTCCTTGAAGAAGGGTATCGAAACTTGTACGTGGGAGTTCTCTCTTCTACTTTCGCTGAGTCGTTGCGGCGGCATTAATCAAATATGCATTCACGCATTTACAACTACAACAACAGGCAATAATGAAGATAATGAAAATGATTACACTCTATACAAAAACAACAACAACAATAGCAATAACAATGAGCTTATCAACGATAAATGCATACGAAAAATGCATTATTGCCGGCAATAAGTGCAAGCAGCGGCGACGATGAAAAGAAAACAACGTGTGCAACTAACTATTTATAAAGGCATCTACGTATATATATGTGTACACATGTGTATTAAATGGATTGAGAGATAAGTTAGAGCGTGGGAGTTTATATACGGTACATCTGGCACTCTTTGCATATCAGCTGCAGCACTATATGTCTACCTATCTCGCTTATACCTACTTTTGTACATGTGTCATAAAATGCAACGAATCGTAACCGATGTGGGAAGTAAAGTGTCACAACAGTATGTCGGTGTGTGCTCATCTGCCGCGCCGCTCTTCCGTCTGCTCACTTGTTTCTTAAACAAAAATAACTTCTGAATTTTTTTTTTTTGTGGTCGAATTTACTTCGTAGAATTTTGCTGTTATATTTTCTTCCGGAAGATTTATGAGTTTCTGTGGTGGAAGTATTTTCTTGTTTTTTTTTTAGATTTTATCTCTGTGAGAGACAGAGCAAGCGGCACATTTGTGCATGTGTGTGTCTGTTTGCCTGCGTGCGTGCTTGCAACCTGTACTTCCGCTTCCAGCTTGCACTAGCGGACGAAAAAACGAGCGTTTACAGCAAAATGCTCGAAAAGCTTTTAGTGGAGTAAAAAATGAACGTTAGAAGAAATTTGCACTAAATGCTCGCAAACGGTCTCAGAAACTAGTGTCGAGCGGGCAAAAACGAGTCCAAATGAATATTCGTTAAATGCTCGCAAACGGGATCAGAAACTAGCGTTGAGAGAGCATTTGCTAAATTTTCTAAAAATAATAAAAAAAAGGAGAAAGAAAGAAAGCTTCGTTTCCAATGTAGATCTACGATCTCGTATTTTTTGTTTGGTTTTTAACTTTTTCTTTTCTTTTTTCATTGCAAAAACGAATTATTTTCATTCAGGAGTTTACGGAGTAGTCACTTTAATCATTTGAAGTCCACTGGCACACCGGCTTTTTACCTTTTTTAGTATTTTTTCTGGAAAAAATATTAATTCGATTTTTCTCAACAAGGTATCAATTCAATTGGGAATGAATGTGGCTGTTAGAAAGTACGTAATTTTCATGTGCAGATTCATCCTTTTACCTACAGATCACCCCAAAGCCAAAAAAAACTTAACTTTTTCTTCCTCTTCTTCTTGCTACTATATTTATGAGGTGGTAGGAGCTACAGTTCCAAAGTTTTTTGAAGAAGTTGCGGCAAATCCTCGTTCAAAAAAATAAATGAAAAAAGGATAGTCCACTTCGATCACTTACGCGACTTTGTCGGAATAGTCGTCAACGGTAGTATGTTATCGTAATATACATAAATGCGTTCGCGTACTGAAAATTTGCGAAAATAGTCGCATTCATTATTACCGTTGACGACTATTAGGACATATATGTAGGTCCCATTTGATTTACAATTTTTCACATCAATTTTTCAAATATGTATATTTTTTTTCGTAACACTTTTCTTTAGTATCGTAATTTGGGAACGCTGAACACAAATCCGGTGTCGGAGTCAGCAATTTTTTAACGCGGATCGTCGACTCCATAAAGTATATATATTCTTGATCAGCTCGACGAGATGAGTAGATCTTGCTATGTCCGTCTGTTTATCTGTCTGAATGTGGTTGCACATTTTTTGGGACCAATTTATGGGCACTGCTTTTTATTGCAGTCAAATAGAGTATTCATATTGATCCACTCGCTTACTTTTTGTGTAGCTCCCATACAAACCCCCGCTCGCTGTTGACTTTTTGTATGAAAAACTTTATTATTTAAGTCAATATTATCTTGAAATTTGATATGGTGGATTTTTAAGGACAGCCGGTTCAATTTTTGGAAATAGCCCCATACAAACCCTCCGCTGTGTTGGCTTTTGACAACCGCTACATGTACATATATTAATGGCCGTTTGACAGTTTGAAGTTGCCCCAAACAAAGTCACCGCACACTTTTTTGCTTTTGTATGAAAAACTTCTTTATTTAAGTCAATATCAGCCTGAAATTCGATGTGGTGGTTGCTTCACATACATATACTGATGGGTGTATCACGGCCACTTTTTGAGGAAGCCTCTTAACAAAAGCGCTACTCATGTTTCACAAGACGATTTAAAAATTCGTATGTATGGTATTAGACCTTCTTTTCAACCGAAGTTAACCTTTTTTTTCGTGTAGTAATAATAATTTTATATAATTTGCAAAAAAATTTAACCAAAGGCTCGCTAACGGTACATTTTGCAAACCATCGTAAACGAAACTTTTACTACCACAAACTGAACGGGTCTATTTGCAATAGTTTTATCCGTTAAACTTTCGTGTAAAACTCTCAAATGATATCGTTTGCGAAAGTTTTGTCCACTGGGAAGTTTTTAGTGAATATTTGTGTGTTGCTCGTACTCTAATAAATGTAAACTACTTTTAATTTGTTAAGTTTATCACATTTATTTGAAATATATTGTACATACTTGTATGTATTTACATATATGCATAAATTGTATTTTAAATTTGTTCGTCTGTGTGCTTTGTGCATAAATTTTGGTTTTACATCTTCATATTTATTATATTCATTTCTCGTATTATAATTTATTTTATTATTAAAATCTAAAGTTACAACGATGAAACACAGACACACACACACACATACACACACACAGTTTGAAAAATATATTTTATAGCTTTTTCCTTGTAATTTATGTAGCTTTGCAGATACATGCATGCATGCAGATACGTGCTAGTTAATCTGTACGATAAAGATGGTATATTCAAATACTTATTTATTTTTATGCTCTTGATTTTATGGTCAATTTGGCTTTTACAACATCGACCACAATAAAAGCAGTAGTCATTTATTTTATATTGTTAAGCTTTAAATTTAAATTGTGTGAGCGTGCAACATACAGAATAAATAAACTAGTTAGAAATATCATATATACAAATTTACTACAGGAGATTTTGCACTCTTTTTTTAGTTAAATTTAAAAAGACTCTTTCAGCAACGCAATATTTAAATGAAACATATTTTTAATCTAACAAGTGCTTAGACTCGTTACACATATTATAAGTTTGTAACACATGGAAAGGTTTTCCGAATATCCCATAAAATTTAAGTGTTACTACTTTCAAACATTTGCAACGAACTCAAAATTCTGACCAAATATTCTGTTTTTCGATTCGGCAAGCAGTGGTCCCAAATCCCAAAAATCAGCCAAAATCAGTGGTAATCGAAAATAACATTGAAAAAGTGCGTGAATTCATACAAAATCTTCGTTGCGTTATATGGAAATGGAATTAAATATTCCCAAAGATTCGATTCATCGCATTTCGATGGAGAAATTGGGTCTACGGAAGGTGTCTTCACAGTTTGTGTTCCGCACAAATTGACTGACAACCAAAAATGCGATAATGCGCCGTCTCATCGGTCGACACGACTCTTATCACCGATTTTCTCACCAAAAATGGCATTTTAAGCATCAAATATTCACCGTACTCGCCTGATTTGGCTCTGAGTGATTTTTATCTATTTGGAAAACTTAATTTGCCCATGAGGGAAGATTGTGAGGAAGATTCATTTTTCGACCGATGCCTAAAAGATACTGTCACTTTTAGCGCGATAACTTCGCTTGTAGTGATCCTCTTGTCATAAAATTTTTATAAGATGTCAGTGAAGGATGTACCTTTCCAACACATATACCTACCAATAGGTGGCGCCACCACAAACAGCTATTTTTTAAAAAGTCTGTTTCTTTTGCGACAAACCTTGTATATACCTAAGAATAATATAGTGGCATTGAATGTACATTTTGGTTATAAACCAGTGTAATCTTAAACGTAATATGGCGGACTTAAAAAGAAAACATCAAATTATTTATGGGATTTAAACCCTTGAAAGATCTTGGTGAGATATTTATTGCAAACGTTTTAAAACGATATAGCATATATTGAGTACTATTTAAAGACAATTTCTTTGTCAGTGTGCTTTATCCTATTTTCAAGAAAAGAGAAACCACTGTCTGCACGAAACGAATAAGTCTACTCGAAATCACTCGAATATCGAAGTCTGTACCGGGTACTGTGTAAATGGCTGGAGCCATACACGGATGCACAGATAGGACAGTTTCAGTGTGACTTCAGATAAAAAAAAATTGAACATAGAGCAAATGTGCAAATTTTAATTCAATCCAAATCCTGGAGAAGACCCGTGAGTACAACAAAAACATACACCACATTCTTTTTGATTACAATACCGCTTTCGAACACCGATATGAACGAAGTTTTTAAACGCTCTGCCTTGGACTGTCTCTTGAACTTGGCGTCCCAGAAAAGATATTTCGTCTTTGCATGATGACGCTATTACACACACAAAGTGTCATCAGAGTAGGAAAGAACTTCATCCCCTATAAAAAAATCATAGTTTGGTCGGCATACATAAATCCATGCCTTATATAAACCGATAGTGCAGTTATTAGTTTTAGAAATTTTAACATTGCTTCCAATAAACTTAATTCGGAAGGCGAAGAGGCAACGAAGATCCCATTTTTATTATTAAAGCGTAGTAGGTGCTGTGACCGAACTGGGTCTATGAAAACTGCAGCCCGTCTCCTTAATAAAGGCCATAGGCTTCTTCGGATTTAGTGTTTGTTTATTTCTCCCTACCAGCCGGGAATGCCGCATGTATTTAAAGCTTGTAATAGCCAATGCTAGGCAATCTTCCAATATATGTTGTGGGTACACTCTTCGTCTTCTAGATATAATCTACATGTTCTGTCACTTTCTATTTCCTATTTGGATTATGTTGTTTTTGAGCATACAATGTCCGCTTAAAAACGCTGATAACATTCTTAATGTGTTTTGCCGCAACCAAATTCAGAAAACAGTGGAGTTTCTTGCAATATGGGCATAACAGTTTCTTTCCCTCTCTAACACTCAATACACAGTTTTCCCACGAAACCTCCCTGGCTATATTTTTTTCCCTCATTAGGGTTCCGAATGTGCATGGTCCCAGACCGCAAAAGGGTTTCAGACCAATAAGCGGAATGGCTGCGCCCTTTCTCACTACCCAGTATGACGTTAGTCTATTAAATCTTCCTAGATTGTTAAGTTGTGCTAGGCATTCCAACACTAACTTAGAATTGAGTGCCGCTCGACTCTCAGAGAATATTGCAATATTTTGGTTCATATAGCCCGTGCTTATATTAAGTTGGGTGCATAGATTTCTGCCTGAAAGATACTGACTAGTTTCTCTAACGGTTCGAAGTAGCCCATGTGAGGTCCAAGGACCCAAGCACTGGAACTATCATCCGTTAGGGAACCGTCTTTATATCACCGGTTAATATTACAGTTGAGGTTGGTGTTCCTCCAATTTTCCTTCTCACTGAGTTTATCGAAGACCCTATAAATAGTAACTGTATTGTACAAGTTACGTATAATCAGTTTGATGAGAGGTGTTAGTCTAACCACAATTGTCCGTCCGTTTGTCTGTTGTTTCATCTATTCGAGTAAGTGTTTCTCAAAGATTATTAGTAGAATAAGGATTGGAATCTTGTAGTGTATGGACTCTGTTTACATCCCACATTAAAATTAGATTATTCACAGTGGTAAATTATCAAAAAATGGCATAATATTGAAGATATAGTATGCATTCGATTTCTCAAAAATAAGTTATTCGAAATTTGCTTATACTATTTACACATAGTGTGAAATGGTATGTATTATCAGTTTATCTTAAAATTTGTAATGCAGTAAAGGAGACATCGTAGAGATCCCATAAAGTATACATATTATTGATCAGCTCGACGAAACGTTCTAGATATATCCGTCTGTTTGTTCGTCTGGTAGTTGTTGCGCATTTTTCACGGATTAATTTGTAAGATTTTCGAGTTAAAACCAAACAAATAGAGTATTCATATTGATATACCACGCCCATCCTACTCTTACAGTATGAAAAACTTCTTTATTGCAGTCAATATCAACTTAAAAATGAACATGGTGGCTTCTTATAGACGGATGCTTCACAATGGGTATGATTCCCTCGACTTTTGTGGTAGCCCCCATACAAACTCCCTATCACTTTTGACTTTTTGTATGAAAAACTGCATTATTTAGGTCAATATCAGCTTGAAATTTGATATGGTGGTTTTTGGTGGACAGTCGCTTTACATAAACATACTAATGGGCGTTGTTCCGTTCACTTTTAAAGTAGCCGCTACATAAACCCACCGATCACTTTTCTGCTTTTGTATGCACAACTTCTTTACTTTAGTCAATATTATGTTGAAATTTCATATGGTGGATTTTTATGGACAGCCGCTTCACATAACTATACTAATGAGGGTAACCCGCCCAGTTTTGTGGTAGTCCCGATGCAAACCCATCGTACACTTTTGTGCTTTTGTACGAAAAACTTATTTATAAAAGTAGTAATATTGACTTTTGAAATTCTATGTGGTGGCTTTTAATAGATAGACAGGTAACATACATAGAATAATGAGTGTGTCCCGCCCCAATACAAACACACCGCTCACTTGTTTGTATGAAAAACTTCTTCAGTTAAGTCAATATCAACTTCCAATTCGATATGATGCCTTCTTATAGATGGTCACATCATACATATATGCTAATGGGCGTGTACCAAAATATACAATCTTGAGATACCACATCTCAATGCTTTGCCTTCAATATACTGCCCATTGCTTCTCAGATTATACTTAGTTCAGAATTTTACCTCTGATTTTAAACAAGATTAAATCTTAAGAGACTTATTATTTCTTTCATTATAAAATATGTTCCGGAGCTGTCAAAACTATGCATAAACAAAATGAAACTCTACACGAAAACGTTAAACGTTCTATTAAAATATAATTGGCAACTATTATTATCGGAGCTCAAAGATGCTACTTATGTATCTAAACATTAAATATATTCGTATCGTATCTATATAAAAGCAATTACAATAGAAACTATAATACTTAAAGGAACGACTAGATTTTGTATTATTGCTAGATACATTTAAAGTGTCATTAATAGCTTGTGCCAAAGTTTTCTACTTAATTGAAAGTATATATAAGCTTAAGATTATTTTAAACTGCACATTTAGTTTGGTTCTACGGATAAATAATTGTGCACTACATCATTGAAGACTGGAACATTGGAAAACCGTATTCCAAAAGAAAAATATACGTACATTACATAAACTTGTTCGATACGCTTTACTATGCTGCTTAGACTAATTTATAAAACTAAACCCAATTACTGCGCATAGGCTATAAAGCATCATTATGACTTTTGGACAGTGTTGTCTCAATTTGATCGATACGTCGAAAGGAGGGTACATATGAAGCGCTTGTTTGTGTAACAATTGAATTGTTGGATGAGCTCTGTAAAGGTTTGAAATAATATTAATTAAGTATATAGAGACTATAAAGAATTAAGAAACCAACCTTCTTTTGTCTATACGAACGTCCACGTACGCGTGTTGTATTTCTACGCACTGGATTAACTCCAGCGGATTTCTGTGATAGACGCACTGAGCTGAAGGTGCTGCCACGATGACCACGACGTATTTGTGGCGATGGAGTGCCAGTAGCTGCAAATTGTATAGAAACATATTAAAAAAAAAAAAAAAAAAAAAAAAACTATAAGTTTTGGTATACTTGAAAAACTTACGTGTACTTGCGATGGCTGTGCTGCGCTTTGAAGCCTGCAGCATGCCAAAGACTACAGCGCTGAAGGACCCATGATGAGATGTTTGACGTTGTAGATTTGGTGTTTGTGCAAGCGGTATGCCAGCTGGTAGACGCGCCGGTGAGATAAGCTGACTTTCGCTTATGCCCTTCGGATGCACATAGAAGGTGGTCATGATGCCTTTACCCTTGACATTGATGTCGCCACGTTTCTGTATAGTGTGACAAAAATGAAAATTTTACATACAGAGTATAAAATATTTTTACGGTGCTAGCCAAAAAAAAAAAGTACAAAAATGGCAATCGGAGACTGCTAAGTAAAATTTGGGAATGGTAACTTTAATGGCGTTTAGAGTTTTACAAAGTTGGGTCGCATTTTTGTTATAGAATATTTGGGTTTGAAAATTTTAGGACGTAGTCCAATAGTTTTGACCAAAACCCACGGTTGCCAATTAAAACATTTTTTGAACCAAATTTCATAGCAAAATCTAAAATTCAAAAATTTCCTCCAATTTTCTCATAATTTAAAAATAAAATCATATATCATGAACAAAATTTTTGACTTCATTGATTGAAAATGAAGCATTCTCCACTGATATAAATTCTCTTTATCATGTACATACCACACAAGTGTAGCCACGCATGAGCAATAACTCCGCCGTATTTACGGGCACCTGTACACGCCAATTTTCACCCGTCGAATCCATGCGTGATGCCACATTCACCGTATTACCCCAGATATCATAGACTGGCTTCCGCGCACCAATGACACCACTAACCAGTGGACCACTGCAAATGCCCACACGCAATTGAAAGTTATTAAATGCATCACCATTGATTTCCTCGAGTTTCTGTTTCATAGCAAATGCAAATTCCACAAGATCACAAACACTGTCCTCTGAAGTTTCGCCACGTGCACGTAGATGCTCTGCATTCAAACCAGCCGCAGCCATATAGGTGGCACCGACAGTTTTAATCTTCTCAATTGAAGCAAAACGTGGCTCCTCCAACAGCTCATCGAAGTCACCTGCATGGGAATTGGAATTAGTGTCGTATTATTACTACATACACGAGTAGGTACGCTTCCTCTGTATGTGAAACCAATTTCGCTTACATATAATCTCATTTAGTATGCGTATACAAGCCTTGCCGTTGTCAATGTCCTCCGAATAGAAATCCTGAAAATTTGGTATAGATGCAAACATAACGCCACAAAGATTATGCATTTTTGAATAGAGTTCGTCCGTGTGTTCATCGGACAAATAGTACGCGGCCACATGATCTGGCAGAATATTCTGTTTGTGCAATGAAACGAATGAAATTTTGTTATGCATTTATAAACAGTAACGCTGAAATTTTGGCAATTTAGTTTGTTGCATGTCAGAAAGGCCAACTAGCTCAGTGGGCTTCAATGACGCAAGTTGGCTTGGTTTTGACTTGAATGTGTATAAAATTACCTTAATTAAAGTGTCGTTAAGTGCACGATTTGATTTCATATTTGTTAATTCTCGCTCGGCTTGCTCTTTCCAAATAAAATCAAGACGTGATGTCACCTAAAGCATGGAAAAATGTAAAATAGTTATTAAAGTACTATAGTAAATAAGAACAAAATATGAATTTTAGTTGGCTCATGGCCATTTTACATTAATATGTATTCTGTTTAAAGAGGTGTGGCGGAACCCATAAAGTATACAGGGGTCGGCCTCTCGAAGTGTTCACTGTTGCGTTTGAATTCCATTTCGATAACTTTTTTTAACAGCGACGTAAAACGGTATGCTTCCGTAGGATTGTAAACAGCATAACTGACTGACGCTTAACAAAACTAGAGCGCGCTGTCATTAGCCGTTTGATTGCTATAGAAGCGTGAAGTTGGTAACATTACGAGCGCCGACCCCTGTATATAATCTTTATCAGCATCAGTGATCACAATGTGAACATAGAACAGTTCCAACAAGGTCTAGAAATCTTCAGAAGACGACAGCAGTGAAAACAGAGATTAAACTTAGATGGCAAAAAACACCGGACGCACTGTACCAGGAAGTTAGCCGGACTTATGCTGAACTGGGAACAAATGAAAACAGTATGTTCTCAAGCTGCGGATAAAAAGGATAATGTGCAGCACTTCATCAGTTTGAAGCCATGGATAAGTGACATATCATAGATATTGATTGAGAATCGGTAGTACACAGTAAATTAGAAACACACTGACGCGGTGTTCATACAACGATAAAGAATGTAGCAAATGTAATCACCTATCAAGTCTAGTGACGGCAACACTTTAATATCAAATCAATATCATCTTGCACGCTGGAGAGAATTCTTCGAAGTCGAGGAAACTGTTATACGATATAATTGCCTCCAGGGAGCAGCGATGAAACCGATCGAGCCTACTAAAGAAGAAATAAAACTGAATTTAAAAAAGCTCAAAAACAGGAATTGGCATTCCGAACGGTTTACAGCGAAAACACTATCACACACGCCCTATACCCCATTATTCGCAAATCTTGAACCTGCAAAATCATCCCAGTAGAATGAGGGGGTGACCGACATTATTCCCAATAAGGGCGACCTCAGTCAATGCAAAAACTGGTCGTGACTTTCATCATCTTGACCATAATCTCGTTAACGTTAAACACTTAGCTATAGCGAGAACCGAAGAGATTTGTAGCTAATCGGTCTTACGTAGACCATATCAATAGTCTACGTATTATTGTGGAAAATTCTGCCTGCATCTGAAGACGTCGAAAAGATCTACTACTTTGGTAGCTACATTGCAGAAGCTGGAGGTAAAATTATAGTTGCGCTTTTTATCAAATTGGAGATGGCTTTTCGAAAGCTAGACAAAGTATGACTCTGACAACGAGAAAACGAATTTTTAACACAACCAAACAACACTTCCTCTTATATGGGTCAGAGGCCTGGATTGATTCAGACAGGATTTGTGATAAATTGCTATCTTTAGTTAAGAAATATCTATCGTATCTTCTTACCAGTGACTATCTCCAATGCTGATCTGTGACCGAGACTATCAATAATAATATAAGAAGACGCAAGTGGAATTGGATAAGTCAAACTCTCGACAGAGAAGATGACAACATTGTGATGTTGACGTTCCAGTAGAACCCACAAAGATAGAAGCTGTTGGAGAGCATTTGTTTCCACCCTATGCTCCAACTAGGGGAGATAATCTAAGTAATATGTACTTTTAAGCCATCGATTTTAAGTGTCAAGAAATTTAAAAAAAAAATTCTCTTATATACTAATCTAGCTGATTATCTTCACGTTTGGGAAAAATCATTGGATGCAAAATCAGAGCTATACGGCTAATGTCCCATTAATTTGTTGTTTTGGCCAAATGCTTGTTTGAGTCGATGTGTGAGAGCTCGAATTGTCGTGATGGAGAATGATCCCTCGGTTGGTTTTACTTAATCCTCCGAAAACTTCTGGCAAACAAGTGGCTGTGTACCATTCAGAATTGACCGTTGTACGTTCCACTAATATCACGCTGGCCTCAAATTAAATTTTTCCGAAGAAACATTTGTTGGGATTGGCTCGCCATGAAAGTTACATACAGTCGATTGCTTTTTACTTTCGGGCTCTACCACATATATCTATGACTTGTTACCTGTTACGATCTTATAAATCAATGTCTTAGAGTTTAAGATAACTTGACACAATTCACGTCGCAAGTAGTTAAAAATTATTCACAATAGACAACTTTACTCACCTCCACCAGTCGTGCATGATAGCAGACCATAACCAGAAACGATATTAACAGTATCTCCATCTGTATGCCTAGCGGCATATCCAATCCTTCTACTATTGCTTCCGGATCTTTAAACTTAACCAAAATCAAGGTCGTATAGAAGCCAACCATGCCCAGTGCCATAACCGCTTTAATTAGATAGTATAATTTCAGCGCCGTTGCCAACGAAACCAAACAGAGCACCCAAGTGAATACAATATACTCCGGATGCGCGCATTCGCCGTCTTCCGGATGCAGTCCGTTGCGTCCATTTTTGACTAGCGTATATGGACGTGTGTGTTCCAGTGTTTCCAGTGTTTCCAGTGTTGTGGTTGTTGTGGCCATTAGCGGAGTCTGTGTCAAATTCAGCGCATTTACTAATGTCTGACGCACCAGTTCATCTGTGGGTGCATGTGTTATATTCTCATTTAGTATGGCATCCACAAAAGAAACACCAGCAGAATTGCCAGAAGCATTATTTGGCGTATTAATTGTAATATTATGATGTATGGTAGCCGAAAGATATACATTGACTTTAAATTCTTTGTCATTGACACTTGTCGTGGCATATGATGTGCCATTGGGTACCAACGGTGAGGCATAGAGAGATCTTACAACACCAAATGTATAATCACTTTCATCAACGCCATTATATGTGGATGATGGACAGAGTATAAGTCCAATAGCGCTTAGCACACACATTGAAACAATGACACCACAAATGAAAAATGTGCGCCGCTGTCGCTGATGCACCAATTTGGCGGAGTTAAGGCGCAGACAACGCGGCAGCCCTGGAAGACATTGAAAAACGATTCGTTGAATTGAATTGAATTGATTTGAATAGGCGTAATGAAGCAAAACCAAACATTCAAACTACTCACCTGGAAACTCTTCGGCCATCACCAGCACACAGCAGAAGGTAAGCACCACGGTGCCCACCGCTAGACAGATGATTAATCTTGTGCAGCGTGGTATAATGATTACTTGGCAGAGGACAATAAATATCCAAATGACAAATACACACAACATATTCGAGCTGTGAATTGTATGAGGGAAAATAAAAAAAAAATGTATAGTAAAGTATATATGGGAATAGAATGGAGAATGGAGAATGGAGTTGGCAAAGCAATTAGTAGCAGTTCATTAATTACGATTTCACTTTTTGCAATGTGTTTACTTTCAATTAAATTTGTTTCAGTATATGTGTTTATCTATATAAATGTAGATACGCACCGGAACATATCCTCACGCAGCTGACAAAATTTCTGTTCTTGACTTTTATCTTTAAATTTCAAAGTCCATGGATTGAGATATTCACGGCGTATCTCCTTGTTCGAGTTAATTTGTATATTCTGCTCAATGAATTCATCGATCTGAAAGACAAGTAGAGAAAGCATTAACAGCAAATGTACAAAACGTAATGTGTACACAAGTAGAAGTGATTTAGTCGAAAAAAACTAATATACCACTTCACATATAGATAGAGCTACTGTAACGAAGTTTTGTGCTTTCAATTCCTTTCAATGATTTTTTTGTAGCATTAACTTTCTTGTAGTCCTATTCACTTCCGTATTTAGAATATATACACTCTAAAAACGATCCCTGCTCGGGCGCCACATTACAAAAAATGCATATAATACACACCTCTTCATCCAGCACAGTTACTGAGACACGATGATCCTGTTTGGTATCGACTAGCATAGAATCGGCACGATTCAAACCCTCTTCAGGACTATTGAGCTGTGTGTGGATATAAGCATAAAACAGTTTAATTAAACAATTTGCTATATAATGTACAATAAACAGTGCACGCACATTCTTGAATGGTATTTCCGGTATCCACTCCGTCGTCGATTCATCTTCCACAAGCAACGACGATTTCGGTTCCACTGTCACCGGCAGATTTTGTACACTACGTCCGTTACGCACACGCACATGCTGTTCCATGCTCGCATTTGCGTTTATAGTGGTCGGTGAGGATACCGTTGAGAGTGCGATGCCTGTGCCACCTGAGTTGCCAGCACCCGCTGCTCTATTACCATAATTACGCGCTCGCTGTCGGCTGTCCATGGCAACACCTTCGACCACATTTGGCAGCGAATTCAAAGAAATGTTTTTCTTTTGTATCAGTATAGGTTGCTGTTGATGTTGTGGCGGCACAGGATATTCGAGTATGCTGCCGTCAACGCTGACACCATCTCCGCCGCCGCCACAACCGCCACCAACTCCGGTACTAGAGCAAGCTGAAATCGATTTGGGCACAAAGTTGCCAATGGCGGCAGCGGCGGCGGCGGCGGCTACCGTTGCATTACTACTTGCGGCCACCGTGCTGGGCACAGCGGGCGTCGAAGCTGAGTTACCAGCGGAGGCCGCCAGGTGGGCGCTGCTGCGTGTGCCAAAGCGACGTTTGGGCCTAGAAGCAAAAGTGGATTATTAAAAAATTAAATTGAAAATTGTCCTGTACACAAGTGTAATGAAACTGAGCTCAATTGTTGTTTCTTTTTTGCTTTTTTATCCAGTCGAAGTCTTTGTTCTTGACGTTGCCATCAACATCGTCGCCGACGTAGCAGCAAAATTTTTGTTTGTTGTTCTGATTTGATTGAAATTATTTTTCGCCTGGATTTTGCTATACTTCAAGATTGTTCGACTTGTTTCTATTTGGTTCATTCTATTTGTAGTTACCTTAATGGCTCGGTGCGTTTGATCAGGTACGTTTTGATGTTTAGCATTTTGAGATGATTGTCCCGACTGCCACCGTTGCCAGGTTCCACTTCATAGGCATCGTTCAGACATTTTAGCGTTGCCTCCGAAATGTGTACGCGTCTGTGTGTGTTTTTTATGGCAGGATAAAGGTATTTTTGTTGTTGCATGGAGTGAATCGATATGAAATTAGAGAATTATAACAGTTGAAAATTAAATTGAAATATTTGCAGTTAATTTTCATGAAATTTGATTATTTGAGGCAGTACGCAGTGTGTCTACTTGTAGTGCATGTGTGGATTGGGGTATGGGGAAGTTCTGGAAAATTGTTTTCACATCTTTGTACAGTTGGCCCATATAGCTCTTCAATGGAAAACTATTAGAGCAATTATTCGAAAAACACTTTTGTTTAACTGTGCCGTAAACAAAGCAATTACATTTACGAGTATAGAAAACATTTTGGAAAACTTTAAAGTAATTTTTATTGAAACTTATCACTAAACGTTTCAATATAAGCGGCATTAAGTGGGGTAGTTCCGCGAAAACTGTTTTGATGTTGTGTTTCAAAGTTTGCCTACCTTTATACCTATATTCTTAAATAAGATGTCTGATTGAAACAACTTCCGCAATTTTAAATTTGCTTAAACATTTATTTCAAAAGCAAGTAAAAGCTGTAGGCTGTAGGTCTTAATTTGAGGGATTGGTGGATGGCGTCGTTTGCAGAAGTCCACACTAGTTGGGAAAGTTACTGATTGCCATTCACTTGGGACCTCGGGTAGCCTCTGAACATCCGTTCGGAGTGACCAAGTTGTTTGGGATTGATTCCCGTCAACACAAAATAAAAAAAAACTTCTACCAGTGAAAAGACAGAGTAAGCCTCGCTTACGATCTCCTTTGATGACGACTCCACAAACGATTTAAGGATCATGATTTACCCACCATGCACCTTGAATGTGTGCACACTATAGGCACGTTGCAACTATCCAACAGGTTGTCGACAAATATAAGACGGAGATCAAAGCAATACAGGAAATGGAATGAATAGAACAGAGTTGATATAAAAAGCATCGCGTGACATCTTTTCTAGTTGTGCCATGCGAGAAAGCAGTTACTTCGTAGTTGCGGTTTCGTGGTTACTTTCCTATAGGAAAGTACATAGGCTCGTCTTCAGTTTCGTACCTGTTGACGATCGCCTGGCCGCGAGACGTATCAATGCTAAGTACTTTAGCATTATCCAAGTTAGTGCACACGCCCCTATGGAAGAGAAAGATGTGTTCTACGAGCGCCTGGAACGAGCGCTGCTCAATTACGATGATAAAATCGTGTTTGGCGATTTCAACGCCAAAATTGGGAAGGGATGACTTTTTTAAAAATTTAGTTTACCTACGGCGATGGAGAGAGGTTAATCGTCTGAGTACCTTCGTCAGGCGATGTCCATGCGTTGAACAGTCAGGCACGATCTTTCATACAAAAGTGATGTTTGCATGCTGATGACATTGACATCATCAGCACGAACGAACTTCGAGTTAGCTGAGCATCTTCGGAGATTGAGAAATAGTCACGTCTCATGGGCGACTCTCAAGACGAAGTATTTGGTTTCCACTCGCCAACCAAAGTCGCGTCTTAGACGGTCTGTGAGTATGGAGAAAACTTTGTCTACCACCGACAACAAAGTCAGCCTGGAGATTAGACAAAGAATCGTGCTTGCTAACCGCTGGTATTTGGAGCACAGTAAGTAAATTAGAAGTGGAGACCTCACTCGAAGTAAGAAAATAAAAATCTATAAGACACTGATAATCCCGGTAATGCTGTAGAGCGCAGAAGTGTATACCCTGACAACATCAGATACAGCGTCTTTGGGAGTGTTCGAGAAAAAAATTCTTTGTAAGATTTTTGGATTCGAATTCGTATGAATCACAAGTCGTATGAGCTGTATGATGGGGCTCATAAAAATTCAGCGGATGCATTATGTTGGTCATATTATTCGGTTGGACAGCGGAGCTCCCGCACGGAGGGTTTTGTACTGGTTAAAAATAAAAATTGTGAGAAACACTTTTTATGTGTCAAAAACTTCATGCGAGGGACGGGCGGTATCGGGAAAGAGCAAATTATTTCGAGACGGGCGGAAATGGGATCGAATTTTGTATTTTACATGCATCTCTATTTTACATGCATCTACGTAAGTGTACTCTAGCTTTTATAATCATGGAATTCTGTTATTTCATACTACCAGACAGACGGACTACTGATGCTGAATAAAAATATCTACATACTTTATGAGGTCTTTCGCGCCTCTTTATGCATGTTACACGCATTCGCACAAATACGCTCTTTTTCCTTTAGGTACATGGTAAAATCGTGACTTAGATTATGTACAAAGCATTTTGTAGTTGAGTATATCACGCTGCAACATTATTTCATAAATTTTTAAAACTTAAAGATATTTTTTTGTTCAGCTTTCGTATTTCACTGCAATTTTTCAACAAAATAGAGATAAGCTCATTTAATTCAAGCATATAAGTAATGTAAGACGTGATAAAAATAGAAATAACATCCAAGCATACTGCTACAAATTTACATGGAACAAATTTTTCCCATCTTTCTTTAACTTACCCTGGTATGCCGCCCGATTCCATGTGATTCGCAATGATAACATCGTTCGACCAAACATCAAAATGCCATTTTTTATTACCCAAAACGCCACACATCACCGAACCGCTGTGTATGCCAATGCGCATATTGAGATCGACCTGTGAAATAGGGATTGAGGTTAATAATATTGAACTTATGTACGAGTATGTGGATTAAATCAAATGACAGAGCACAAAATCACATAATATAGGTAAAGTAGTATATAACAAATGCAGGCACGCACGTAAGCCCAAAAGCAACATGCATGCATCTATCTATATATCTATCTATTTATGTAAAATATCTACCATACGATTTATATACGCAATATGCCCATCAATCAGTTAGACATATAGGCAGCTAGGGTCTAGTTAAGTTAGTTGGTTAGCCAGTTAGCCAGTCAATCAGTTAAAATTTGTGTTCAGTTGAACATACGAAACACGTATTCATTATTGCATCTCAATTGCATAAAGCGAATGAATGAATGTGCATGTTCTGTCAAAGGTGCAGCACAACTGCTGCAATATAAACTAGAAAAGTGTGTTCGACTTCCAGATACGCTGTAACTTATTGAAGACTTATTATATGTATCATAGTTAATATTCTTTAGTGTTCCTCGATATGTTTAAAACCACATATTAGAATTGAAGAAATAATACTGGTTTTCAAGCGGCTAACTGTTTAAGTGATCTGAGCTGGATTAATATGGAATATTTTGTAAGGATTGATGTTAGATAGTTCAAATTTTACATTTATAGATTAATGGAGCAAAGAAACAAAAAAAAACATCATACAAAAACTTAAAAATGGTGGTAAAGTTTGAATGAGAGCTACCCGTTATAGTGTTCCGATCTGGACGTGTAAAGAAATGATTCATTTTTATTTTTTAATTCACAAAGAATGCACGGCTATTTCATTTCCTTTTGACAACACATTTGAATTGAATTAAAATTTGAATCATTCAAGATGAGCTTTATATTTTGAATCATTCTATTTGAAAATTTTATAAAAAAAATTAAATTGAATGGCAACTTGAATCATTTTTATACTATTCATACAGAGTTTGAATTATCAGCTTGTCTGAAAGTTTGTAACGCATTAATGGATGCATTGTAGAGCCCATAAGGTATATATATTCTTGCTCCTTACGACGAGATGAGTCGATCTATACATGACCGTCTGTCTGTCAACTTGTAAGATATCCGGTTGTTAGAGTACATAGAGTATCGGTTTTATAGAGTATCAAAATGACATGCCACACCCATTTTGTACATACGTTTGTATGTAACACACACCCACTTTCGACTTTTTTATACCTTTTTGTATGGCAAAAGTTTTTATTGCAATCAATATTGACTTGAAATTTGGCATATACAGCTTCTTATGGACGTATGATTCACATAAATATCAAGGTGCGTGTCTCGCTCACTTTTAGAGGTAGCCCCCAATAGAAACTTACTGCCGAATTTTGGAATTTTGTACGAAAACCTTCTTATTACAGTAGTTATAAACTTAAAATTTAATATTGTTGATACTTACGCTTCATATAAATGTGTGATTTCATCTTTTAAAGAGTAACGTCCATACAAACCCACCACCCACATTTTGGATCTTTCATGAATGACTCATTTCACTCAAAAATGACATGGTGGTTTCGCATGGATGAACGCTTTGCATAACTAGCAAGGGTTGTGTCATGCCCATTTTTATGGATTGATCTCAACAAACTTACATTCCACGTTTACGTTGTTAGATTTTACAAACAATTTTTTCATTACACCTGTTAAGTTTACAGCTTAAAACTTTGTGTGAATGGTATTAAAGATTCGATTCCATCGAAATTATGTTTTTTATACCATTCACACAGAGTGTGAAATGGTATTATCAGTTTGTCTGAAAGTTTGTAACGCAGTAGACCCCATAAAGTATATATATTCCTGATCAGCTCGACGAGACGAGTCGATCTAACCATGTCCGTATGTCTGTCTGTCTGTCTGCCTGTCTGTCTGTCTGGATGTTGTTGCGCATTTTTTGGGCACCAATTTTAATGCTATCCAGTTGAAAGTTTGCACATACACTTCTTTTTATAGCAGTTTAATAGAGTATCAAGTTGATCCGCCACGCCCACTTTTTGGGGTAGCCCCCATACAAACCCACAGTGCAATTTTGTGATTTTAATGAAAAAATTCTTCATTTAAATCAATATTAGCTTGAAATTTGATTAGGTGGATTTTAGTGGACAACCGCTTCATATACATTTACTAATGGGCGTGTCCCGCCCACTTTTTGAGATAGTCCCTTATAAACCCATAGCTCACTTTTCTGAATTTGTATGGAAAACGTCAATATCAACTTGAAATTCATTGTGGCGGCATCTTATACATCTACTGCATCGCTTCACACAAATCTACTTGTGGTCATGTACAGCCCACTTAAACCCCCACTTTTATGCATTACAATACTATTTAAAGTTTCGTGTGAATGGTATTAGAGCTTCGGTTCAACCGAAGTTAACGTTTTTTCTTAATTTTTTTTTTGCAAAAAGTTTTCTCTGACCTATGCGGTATACTTTATTAGGATTTAAATTTGGAGTTTCTAGCGTAATAAATAATAAAATTACCTAACAAAAACTTAAAAATGAGGGCATATTTGTATGAAGGTTATTCCTTAAAGTGGGGTTGGCTTGTTCATTTAATGCTGGTTAGCTGAAGTGCGAAAAGGAGAGTCTAAATATCGAAGCTATAAATATCTTTCGCTTATAGTCTTCTATATTTGTTCATTCAAACAGTCGGTCGGATAGACGGACGGACAGATAAACATGGAATATCAACTCCACTTCCGTTGCTGAATAAATATCTGCCTGTTACATACATTTGCACAAACTTAATCGACCCTTTTACTCTATAGGTATAGCGTATGATAACAACTACAAGGACTGCAGTAGCAACATCGAATGCAGTTGCTGCTAAACGTTTATTGGCATTTTTAGAATGCCGGCCAAAAAGGCAAATGTCTACAATTCAGTTTCAATTACATCTGCGAGTGGGTGTCCGCATGAACATAAGTATTTATGCAGCTAGCAGTCAACAGCAGCCAGCATAGCTTTTAAATTGCAATTCGTCCTGTTGGAGTCAGCTATAAAAAAATATACGAAAATCAATTTATCACCGCTGGTTGTCATCGTTGTCCGAATGCTGTCAGCACTCGGTCGCATATGAATTTCAGGCTTTGGTGTTCAGATTTGCATACAAATGAATTGTCAACACTTCTGTACGTATACGTATACGTATATGTATGCGTAGCAGCGGCATCGTGCAGTCGTTGTAACAATAGCTTGTTGGCATAAATGACGGTTCAGCGCGCATACAAAAGCAAAAAAGGACGAAACTGGCACTGTAACATTTTATACGAGTTTGCCATTAAAACAATAAAACAAATATAAAAACAAAACCCCAGCTGTCAGCTGAACATGTTTTCGTATTAAATTTTTTAAATTTTTTATCGTGTGTGTTGACCTTTTTATACAGAAGACCTACAAGTCTTCTATATATGTACATATATTTACACACACACACATACACATACTCGCACTCATACCACAATAGTACAACAGGAGCTGTGTTTCGTATTGCGCGCTCAAAAGTATGCTGCACAAAATCAACAAGGAGTTGGGTGCGGTGCGTCTCTGATTTTTATTTGGTTTTTTATACTATTTTGTACTCATATCGTTGTTTTATAGATGCATGGGTCAATGGGTACAAATATTTAATTTGTCAGGTTTGTACGATCTATGGAGAATGTTGTCGAAGTCACCAAAGTACATACTCGTATATATATTCAAATGTGAGATGGTAATATTTGCGGTCCACATGAGTCTCTTTTGAACACTTCGAACATTAGTGAAAATACATCAGCTTAACGGCCAAGTCGGGGTATAATACCAGAAATCAAATTAAGAACCGAAACCGGAATCAGAACCGATATGTATATGTATATATATATTTCTTTTTTTAAAACGCATGGATCATCATTGTTCCGCATTTTCAAAAAGATTTAAAGCTGAAAGTTGGTGCAAGAATTAAAGCCTCAGGATGCTGGGCAGAGGATTGAATTCGTAAACCAGATGATTGAGCGCTTTCCAACGTTTACCACGCTTTCGGATGAAGCTCATTTCCATCTTAATGGACATGTAAACAAGCCAAATTGCCGCTACTGGAGTGCAACCAATTCAAAACACAAACATCAGAAACTCCTACATTCGCCTAAAGTGACCGTATGGGCTGCGATGTCGGCGCAAGAGATTATCGGCCCTTACTTTTTGTGAAGATGAAAGGGGACGCACAGTTACAGTGAATGTGGAGAAATTAGACGAATTCTTCGTGCATGAACTGCAAAACTTTCCTGGTTATAACCAAAGAACATGGTTCCAGCTGGACGGAGCAACTTCACACACGTCCAGCAGGTCTCTACCACGAGTACATAAAATTTTTCCTGGCACATTGATCTGACATAAATTGGACTTTTGATGGTGACATAAATTGGACTTTTTCCTGTCGGGTTAAGTCAAATCTAAAGTTTATGGCAACAAACCGACTTCCCTGACACAATTAAAAGGAAATATCCGTCACGAAATGGCAGCCAACACGGATAATACCTGCCGAGCCGTCATAGGCAATTCTAGTGCTCGATTAAATGAATGCCGTGAACGCAACGGTTTACATTTGGACAATATCATTTTTAGGAAATAAATTCCCAAAGTGTGTATTTTAATATGTAATAAACATTTTTTCAATAAACTACTTACTTTAATTTTTATCGATTTTTTAAATGTGAACTTTCTTTTGAGACACCTTGTAGATTGTTTTTTAATCTATCAATTGAATCAATTCCACGAAATGTCAGTGTAAGTAGAGTGCAAATAATTCGCTAACACTGAACATAATATTTTCACATATTTACTCGCACTTTTTACTTACATGCGTGTGTAGTCGCACATCCTTAATGGCCTTTATCATATGTAGACCCGTTTCGACGCTGCAGACCGCATGATCGGGACGTGTTTTCCAGTTGTCGCTCTCGAACTGTGAAACGCAGTAATAACAATCGCCGAGCAGTTTAACGCGCAGGCAATGATTGTCCTGAATGCATTAAAAAAAAAAAACAAAAAGTAAATAAATAAATATATAAAAAAATAAACAATGAAAGAATCGAAAATACTATGTATAATATATGCCTTCGAAATTTTTTATAGAACGCAGTGCATGTAGCTGTATGCAGCGTTAATAAAATTACTTTACAACACTTGAATTTGTAATTTAATTAAAAAAAAGTATATATATATATATATAAATAAATAAATAAATTTGTGAAAGCGTGCTGTGTGATGTGTGAAAATGAGAAAAATAAATCTCATAATTGTATAAAATATTTTGTATACTGACCTCGGCAATTCGATCGAAGCGTGCAAAGAGGTCATTTAATATTTTTACAAGCTGCTGTGCCGATGTTTTACTTGCTAGTTCAGTGAAACCCTGCGCAAGGAAAAAGACAAATTTAATTTAATTTGAATTAAAATTGTTTTAAAAATGTTACTAACATATGGCAAAACCAACCTTTATATCTGCAAATAGTATGCTAACATTATCCATGGGATAGACATACAGTTTATTGAATTGTGTCTCCACAGTTGGATCGGTGCCTTTGTACATTTCCGAACGTATCTGATTGTTCACAATGTTTGGCAAAACTGAGTTTAAACAAATCAAAATAATGACAAAAAACTGTATTGAAAACTGTAATAATTTATGCAAAAAACAAACAAACAATAACACAGAAAACTCGTCCAATGGAATTTTGAAATAATAGAAGGATGAGAAGCAGCAGTACGCATCAACTAACTAGATACACAACATAGTATGTATGTATATTGTACTTCAGATACAGACAAACGTTGCTGTCAGACTGAAGTAAGGGCGAGTAGGGATGCATGGATAGACCAACACAGCAGTTTAATAGCTACTACCTGCAGCAGCAATTGAAACAAAAATCTTTCCAACAAAGATTTTTCCAGAAATATCTGTTTGCCACTTGACGACTACCTGCTATATGTGTCTAATGATTTCTGTGGAAAATAAAGAGCAGCAAGTTGTGCATTGTGCATATAATAGCAAAACTTACTGCACTTTATTAGAAAGAAGGAAAAAATACTACAAAACAAAGAAAAAAGCATGGCATCCACAGAGAAATATTTATTCCCAGCATTTCTGCGAAAATCTCATTACACCCGATACTACTACTACTACTACTACTGCCTAGTAAAACTCACTCGAATCGAGCAGCTTCTGTGTGCGTTGCAGCTCCTTCTCTGAGTCCTTTTTAAGCTCCATGGCTTTATGTGTCTCAATGAATGCCAAACGTTGTCCACGATCTGTCAGATATTTCGTATACATGCCGGCCACATTTATGGCCGTATATAAAATAAAATTGGCAAAAATTTGAAATAGTATGCAATCCGTATTCTGCAAAATATATATATATATATATAAAAAATAGGTACATATTTAGAAATAAATGTCGCGGTTAGGCATTATTTTAATGGTAATTCATTGCTTTTACGTTTCGTACTTCGCCGTTCTGCAGTTTAAAGATTGTAATTACGGCCAGATGACAACTTGCAGTTATTGTTCCGCCGACAACGCACCATTTCAATGGCAACGGCAGCATGGCATATGGCACAAAGATGATGAAGAGTATATACCAGACAAGATCTTCGCGATTCGTAAAGCCAACACCCTCACCAACGAAACCTGCAAACAAAAAATAAAATATATAAAAAGACCATGGAGGGCATAAACAAAATTGTTGGCAATTCAATGTCACGGCAGCTATCAACATTTGGTGAAAATTTAAAATTGTTTAAAATTGCTTTATTATATCCTAGTCGGTTGTAAAGATTTCAGAATCATAAAATACTCGTAGTACATATCACAGTCCTCGGAAGTGAAGTAAGTCAAACGAAGTTTTTACTGGCAACTCATATCCAGACATCTTATATACAGTTGAAAAGTGTCAAAACTTAGTTTCGGAATTATACCAGAATTGTTAATATTTTTGATAGATACATAATATCTTTAGGCAATGCTCAATTTTAAACATTAAGTTTGCTTATGAAAGCAGATAAGAAAGGCAAGCAGACAGACAGACAGACAGACATACATACAGACAGAAGTCAGAAGGTTGCCAATCCGGCCAGAGAAACATACTGTTTGGACAACTGCTTGGTCTCCGATGTATTGCAATGGATTCGTATTTCATTCATGGTCATAAAATGTCACAAAAACTTGAGTTAACCAACGCCAAATACTTCTCCGAAGTTCTTATATTTTGATTGAGTTTGAGGTCAATTTCGGCAACCCACCTGCTTTCTGTTCGTCTGTCCGCCTTACATGCCGTTGCTCAATGTTAGTCAAACAAAAACTTAATGATGCAAATTTGTAGTGAATTTTATTTTTGTCATTCATACGAGCTGTGTACAAAAAGTAAGGTAACTTTTCAAATTTCGCGTGCAACGTACATTCGATTATCGATTTTTTTTCTTGTGTTGGTACACTCGTCACGAACATATGTTTACAGTTTCAGCTATGTAGCATGTTTAGTTTGTTTGTGAGAAGCATAATGGCTAGAAGTGTTTTGCGTGCTCGCTGATTTTCTGTTATCGAACTCAGCAGCTATTGAATGTCGTGAACAACGATCCATATATGCTCAAAAGGGTCATAACTGGTGACGAAACATGGGTATATGGTTATGACATTGAAACCAAAGCCCAATCGTCCCAATGTATTCTTTTAATGCTGAGAGCGTTAAGTATGACGAACATGTTGGGTGCAACATAAGCCCGTATAAGCACTTCGTCGAAGGGCTCGGCAACATGTTCGAATAAATATTCTCTTCTTTTAAAATTTTACCAACAGCACTATGTTAGCCAACATGTTGTCAAGTCCGTAAGTTGCGTCACTCAATTTTTCTTTTTTTAACAAATTGAGAGAGCGGAGGGAGGAAGAGAGCTCAGGTCTTTGTGATCAGCCACAATCAGGACACAACCTTGTTTTTACCTACCTTAGACGTAATACTTTAGCAAAAAAAATACTACTTAGGGGGGGGGGGGTTAAAAAGGGTGTGAATGTTTTGCACTTCTCAATTTATATATAGATAACTCAGCTACTTCAGCTACATTTTTGCTGAATTTGAATTGATATTTTCTTCATATCACTCACCTTGTATATTGAAGAGCACCCACGTGCAGACCGATGCCCAGTGCAGATAGTTATTAGCAAAGCAACGCCAGTATCCAAGAAAACAAATGGCCAGATTGGCAATACAACAACAAACGGACCAAGTGAGTGCTGTCGCTGTGCTGACATCCTGCGTTTGCATTTACAAAGAACAATATTCTCATTAGTATCAATTACCAAAAAGTGAAGCATATGTGTACGTACGAAGAATACCAAGATATCCTTGCATGCGTATACATTCAAATATGTATTTGAAAGTGAATTGTCTGAATGTTAAACTTACCACCTCCACTTCATTGTTGGATTTACGTAGAAACCAGATCAGAGCCAGTACAATCTTCAGCACAAAATCGACCACATTGACAATTATCAGGGACTTTTGACGTTGACGATGCGTATATGTCAAATAGGAACGTTCGAGTGATTTCTGTTTAAAAGAGTTTGTAAGCGAAGGACAGAGTATGCCCTTTACGACATTGCCGCTCTTAAATGCGGAATAGGTTTCATTATTCAATGGACGCAATGGTTGCTGTCCGGTTGTTTGGCCCTCCTCCATAGCGTGCTCTGTGAAATTAATTAAGTAAGGCAACATAGAATGAAGACCGATGATTTAATTTCTATTTTTTTATGACTACTCACCGAAATTGGCATTGCCGAATATGCTGCAACTTTCAGTGCGTCGTTTTGGGCCATAAGGACGTTTAGCTTCCACAATACGTACAGATTGTACACGGAGTGGTGTCTGTTTTTGGCCACCGGCTAGACCACCGCGACCACCATTAGCAGCACCGGCACCGGCACCGGCATCTGCACCAGTAACAAAACCACTGCAATTGCTAGCACCGCCACCAATACTACCATCAATGCCAATGCCACATGCTATCATCAAGGCTTGCTTTTTGCGCAAATTCGATAAAATTGATGCGTTGGAGGCACGCAGCGATGGCGGCGTATCGGCGTCATCGTCATCTTCCATCTGTGCACCATCGCCGGGCAGACGCGGTATTTTCGACATATCCGTTGGAGTGCCATCAACAACACTACTACCACCACAAAGTGATGCGGTTGTTGAAGCTACTAATGCTGTCGACGCAGCGGCAAGTGTGACAACTTCATCGTCGACGGCAGCGCGGGCGGCGGCGACGATGGTAGCGGCATCACGCGCTATGCTATCCTGCGGCGTCTGTGAAGTAGATTATAGTTTATTGTTTATTTTTGGTTTTAATTAATACGCTGCTGAAGTCTACATGGCAGTAAGTAAGTTAGTAAGTAAGTAGTTGCTCTAATAAATACAAACCTCGACCGCAGCTGCTGCTGTTGCTGTCATTGTAGCTACTGTGGTTGCCTCATCATTTGTGGTTTGCGCAGCAGGATTGCTTATACCGCCACCATCAACTTCGTCGTCATCGTCGTCGTCGTTGTCGACTTCGTCCTTGCTAAGTTTATCATTGCCTGCTGCTACTGCTGCTGTCACTGCTTCTTCTACTAATGCCATAATACGTTTATGCTGCTCAAGCTGTGCAGCTACTAAGTCATCGCCACCAGCAGCAGTAACAGTGGATACTCCGGTTCCGCCGCCGCCTCCGCCGCCTCCGCCGCCGCCATCATTAGCAGTTGTATTTGGTTCCGATTGCCGCTGCTCACTTGTGGCAGCACAGTAGCGTCGTAATAGATCTGTGGGCGCTGAATTGGTCACATTGCTCTGCCGCTTCTGTTGCTGTTGCTTCTGTTCCAGCGCATAAACTGGCGTTTGACTCAAATTGCGCATATGCACTTCATCTGAAACCAATTTGTCCTCGTCCATGCTGTCGCTCTGCTGTGCTTCCTCCTTTGCGCTGAGTGTTTGTGTGTGTGTGTGGAAAGATAGAAAACGGATGTGATTTTTCGTTTGCATAAAGTTTTCTTTTGAGCTTAAAAAGTCGTTTTAAATTTCAATGTATGCAAGAGATACATTTTTGTGGCTGGCAGGTAAACAAATTTCCTGTGCAGTCGTCTACGTTGTCCTTTTTTGTGACACTTAATGAAGATAACTCAAATTGGAGATACGATTTTTAAGCTACAAAATATACGCAGTGAAAGAAAATCAATTTCTGTGATAAAATAGACTGCCTAAGACGACTATTTTTGATTTTTAATTGAATCCATCGACCTCACCAATAACATCTTTAGTCATTCAAAACAAGTTTTTCATAGAGATTCATTGACTTTATAAAACTTTTCACTTGTTAAGTGTCAGATACATTCATTGCCGCACACTCCAGCCGGTCATATGATATTATATCTGGGAGTGAAATTCTAATATGCTTGAAATAAGTTAAAAATCTCTTTTAATAAGTATTTATATATGTACTTTGAATATGCGTAGCACAGATTATTCAAATCAACAGCGACAAAATCTTTAGCAGCAGTGGAGAGTGATGTATTTAGAAGAAGTCTGGGAACAACAAACATTAGAAATATAAAATGGCGCACTGATGTCGCTGTCATTATTCAAATTAGCAGTTATACACATGAATGCACAAACACATAAATGGATAGAACGACAGATAAAATGTGAAATAGTACGTGGAACATATATGAGAAGGTAGATTTTTATATCTTGAAAACCAAAGATAAATATTGCCATCTTGTAGTTGATCTTCATCTTTCAGGACTAGAGTTTTCAAAGTTGTCGAAATTCGAGCTTTTGTTTTAAAAGTACCCAATATTAAAAATATCAATAATACAAGAGTATCACGGAAAATGCGTTTTTTCTCTATTCTTCCAACTGAAAAAAGAGGCACCGAAAGAAATTAAAAACAGAGCAGCTATGCGGAGTGCGCTACATTATTAATTTTTTTAAAAATGCGCTAAACGTCAAAGTGCATAGAAAGATGTAAATAAGAAAATGGACAAATCAAAGTTCTCTTTGTCTGCACACAACGCCGCCAGACCAAACATTTTGTCTGTTGCTTATTATATTTAGCAAAATTGAGAGAGCTGAGAGTGGGACTGGGCTCAGGTCTTTTTGTTTGCACAAAGGCGGTTCCTTGTATTTGGCTAACTTAGACGCAATACTTGAGAAAAAACATTTGAAAAACGTTCACACCCCTTTTTAACCCCCTTAAACACAACATATTCGTTAGTTTTTTTTTCTTAAGGTTGTGAAGAAGATCAGACACGAAAATGTTTCTTCGCAAGTATTGCGTCTCTGTTCTTCTTCACAACCTTTCAAAAAGAAAACAAGCGAATATGTTATGTTTAAGGTGGTTAAAAAGGGTGGGAACGTTTTTCACTTGCCTAATTATATATAAATGAGTCTGTAGGAAAATGTGAAAATATAGAACAAATTAGCTATTGTTCGAAAACTTGATTCTTTGGTTACAACTGCTGAGACAAGATAACTTTTCATTACTTCGCCACATGTTGCACAGTTCCACTAGCTTTAACTACGAAGTTATCGAAACACAATACTAATAGAATAAGAAACTGGTTCAAACATTTTTCAAGTAGCCTGAAAATAAGTACTAATCGTAAGTTTTAATCGTATAGGCTAATAACAGCAATACATATGATTGCAACAGAGACATATATTTGTACGAGTGTTGTTCCAGAAGTACCAGAACTGACTTTGTTTCTGACAAGTGCCATCTATCATTAGACTACTGTCAAATTTTGCAACATTAAGTTTGTGTTTGACAACCATTGAGCGCGAACAACAAAGCCAGACAGACGCGCAGAAAGCTGATGGGTGCTTCGTGTGACAACTTCGAAGAAGTGTTTGCAGAAGGGTTTACAGCAATATGGTAACGATTTTGCACCGTTTTATGATCGTGGATGAAATGTGAACATATCATCGCCACATATCAAAGTCCAAACAGTAGTTGAAGCAGATTGGCAGATTCCCGCGACAACTTTCTGATTTCTGGAAATCGTAGTTGTTACCACAACCTATCTCCAAAAACTCAATCCATTAAATAAACAAGATTTATCTGCTCATACTCTACAATGACTTGTTTCCTTCTTTTGTTGCTTATTACTAGAGCCTTTTATATGTGTACCAAATCTCATCTATCTGTCTCAAATAGTTACTGAGATATACCCAAAAAGTCCTTTTTTTACAAAAAAAAAAAAAAAAAAAAAAAAATAGTATGTTAACATACCGGTCTGAATTCACTTTCACTGTGACCACATTTTCTCAAAAAAAAAAAAAACATGGTCCAATAATTCCAGTTAAGGAAATTTCACAACACACTGTGACTTTAGGTGAAGGCAAAGACCTTTCATGCAATTTTCGTTGAAAAAAACTACAACAACAAAAGTAGGCCTCGACGGTTAATAAAAGGAAGGAAATAAAACTTTACAATCAAGCCTGTCGATTGGTTTTACTCCCGCTACGCTTCGATCTCTAAAGACTAGAGCCCTGCACGGGTAAGTAAAAAAAATAAACGGTAATTACTTGCGGCATCGTTTTCCAAATGATGCCAATACCCAATTGGCATCGAAACTTCGTTTCAAAAACGATGCAATGCCAAATTGACATCGCGGCAGCGTAGCATCGTCGCATTGTTTACCAAATGAGCACTTGTTTTGAGCATCTGGTTTCTTTCACTTGTGTGGAAAATGAAATATTTCTTTGTGATATTTGCTTGGATTTTTTATATATTCTATCCTTTCTTGAAATTGACATCAAAACACAACTCTTTCGGCATACCATTGCGCTTTCATGTACTAGTATTGTCTTAGTTCTTACAAGTTGTAGTGAAGGCACTTGCTCAATCCTGAAAGGGGACTATGTGAAAGATACATCATCCAGTCAAATTGGAATTGGAATCGGAAATGAAATCAGAAATAGTTGGAATTGAAATCAATCCAAAACCGATGACTTCGGGCAATGTCAGCTTCCCGCCTCAATACCCAAAATGTTTGCCAGCAATACTTCTTCTGTTACGGAAGATCAATAATTGAGACTATATCCAACTCTCTTCTATTGATTTTATAATCATTTTGAGCCAATTCTCTACAGAAAATGTCATTATACAGCAGTTTTTGACAAGTCTACGTGTTTGCTTTAAAAGTTATCTTAGTACCCCCTGGTAATAGTTGGATGTGTCATCAAATCTCTTTATAATTTAAAATTTTGAAAACTCAAAGATTAACTCAAACAAATGTCATTTTGATGATTGATTTTGCTGATTTTCTTTTCCAAATGTTGGAATCTCACACCATTTTTCAGATTTGGCCTTCAAATTTGAAGAGTAAGACTAACTTATAAATCTCAAAAAAGTGACTGGAATAAATTGTTTACGTTGTCTCCGAAAAGCTTACGACTTACTTACTACTCATTTCTTTTCTACAACATACTCCCCAAAATGTAAAATTCATTTTATAAAGGCTCAGAAAATATTTTATAATAATGAATTTGGTCACAATGAATTCTTCTATGTCCTTTTATATACAATAAAAAAAAAAATTTTAATCTATGCTAATACCACCCTCGTACACCATATATTTTCGCACAAATATTACATGACAAGAGTTACTCATATGCGACTCAAACTCATTCATTCATACATTTGATTTAAGAAGAAAAAAAAAAACTTGTGTGTGTGCTACGTTTCGGTATGTGAATGCAGGAAATTTAAATCCTCTAAGGAATCTCAGCACATACCAATAAAAAACAAGAAAAAACGTTAACTTCGGTTGAACCGAAACTCTAATACCATTCACATGAAACTTTAAATAGTATTGTAATACATAAAAGTGGGGGTTTAAATAGGGGCTACCCCAAAAAGTAGGTGGTGCACGCTCACTATGAAGCGATGTAGTAGATGTGTAAGATGCAGCCATATAGAATTTCAAAGTTGATATTGACATTTTCCATACAAATGCATAAAAGTGAACTGTTGGTTTATATGGGATTACCTCAAAAAGTGAGCGGGAGACGCCCATTTGTATATGTATATGAAGCGGTTGTCCATTAAAATCCACAAAATCAAACTTCAAGCTAATATTGATCTAAATGAAGGATTTTTTCATAAAAAACACAAAATTGCACGGTGGGTTTGCATGGGGGCTACCTCAAAAAGTGGGCGGGCTACGCCCAACTGTCTATGTATGTTATGTCTATGTATGCTTTTCAACCAAATATTGACTTTCATAAAAAAGTTTTTCTTACAAAAAGTCAATAGTGGACCATAGGTTTGTATGGGAGCTACCCTAAATAGTGGGCGGGGCACGCCCGTTAGTCTATGTATGTTAAGCGGCTGACCATAAAAAGGCACCACATTGCATTTCAACCTAATATTGACTTTAATAAAGAAGTTTCCTTACAAAAAGTCAAAAGTGGGCCGTAGGTTTGTATGGGAGCTAGCCCAAATAATGGGCAGGTCACATCCATTAATGTGTATGTCAAGCATCCGTCTACTTAAGAAGATGATGATCAATTATTAAGTTGATATTGACTAAAATAAAAATGTTTTTTTATTTTAGTTTTTTTTTTGTATGGGGGCTACCCCAAAAAGTGGGCGTGGCGTGTCAAACTTGAAACTCTATTAAACTGGCATAAAAAGAAGTATACGTGCAAAATTTCAACTGGATAGCATAAAAATTAGTCCCCAAAAAATGCGCAACAACATACAGATGGACAGACCGACAGACGGACAGACCGACATGGCTAGATCGATTCATCTCGTCGAGCTGCTCAAGAATATATATACTTTATGGGGTCTACGATGGCTCCTTTAATGCGTTACAAACTTTCAGACAAACTGATAATACCATTTCACACTATGTGTGAATGGTATAAAAAAAAAACAAAATAAACGAATAAATTAAAAAAAAAAAAAAGAAGAACAAATCCAATAAATCGCAGCACAGCTTTTGTATTTATTCTATTTCATATTCGACAATCCACAATTCTTCAGATTCCTAATTCTATCATCATCTTCTTATTTTTGTTATAGTATTTATTTATGCCATTGAAATTCTATGCAGTACAGCAGAGTAAAAAATACGAAGGCAACAGAATACAGAATAAAAATCAACAACAATTTAATACGAATGCCTTGTAATTTAATAAAGCCAAAGCGGCTTTTAATGGCAACGAACGACATCCACCGAAGCACCTCCACCGCCGCCATTTTTATTCTTGAAAAATCATCCTAACACAGGCTGTTGCTGTGTATTTGATGTGCAGAAAATTTGCGCATTTAAATGTAATTTCTGCCTGGCATTCATTCATTTATTTATTTATTTATTTAACAGAATTTTTGCTTTTCTATTTGAAATGGCGTAAAAGGTTCTAACGACAATGATTGACTGCTTGATCATTTTTTCATTTTTCCATTTGTTTGAAGCGTCGCACAGTGGGTTAAATGGCCTTAAATAAATATAAAAAGAAAAGATGTGAATGGTAAACACTGTAAACAGTTTGAGGTGAAACATGTTGACAAAAACTATTATTATTTTTAAGCCAATAAGACACATACTACACCGTTTTTTTATAATGAAAGACACTTACAATTCATTTTCTTTTCTATAATACATGAGTTACAAAATATGATATAAACACCTTTGATTGTCGTGTATCTAAATACCGCCGAAACACTGCGTCAATTGTGGGTTTAGAGATCATAGTTGGTATAGTTTGGCTTGTATTCATTTGAAAATTAAATTTTTCATGTGAAAAAATAATGACAGCAGGACTTCAACAGCTTCTAGATGAATGTTGAAGTCCTTAGATCAACTTAAATTATTTTGGCTTCAGATGTTTTTGCAGCATTTCTTCCAAAATTTTCAGCAATTCTTTGGTATCTTATAAAAGTCTGATGCAATGTTATTTGGGTCTTTTAAATCACAGTTCGCAATTTTTATCGTTAGCTATTTATAGGTGTCTTGAGAAGTAAATGTAGAAAATCATTAACAACCGTCAGATGAGCAAGAACGATGCTTATGATCGTATATTTTTCTCTTCATTTTTGTTAGATCAGCAGATCAGAAAATAGATCAAGCCAAAATTCTTCAGGTACGTTAGGGGGAAATATAGTTTCATCAAAATGTAAAACGAAAACCAGGTGGACAAATATGAGGAAAAGTACCATATACTCGTATACGTGTAAATAGCACCAGAATGCTGCTTCAATTGTAGTTTTAGAGATAGTAGTTTTTATTCATTGGAAAATTAAATTTTTCCTGTAAAATGTTAATGACAGGATGACTTGAAGTCAATCAGCAACTTTAATTATTTTGTCTTCAGTAATTTTTTCAGCATTTCTCCTAAAATCTTCAGTAATTCTTTGGTATCTTATAAAATACTAATCCGATGTTATTTCAACAATGTTAACTATTTATAATCTACTCATTAAGGATCATAATTGGTCTATGTGTAACCTCTATCAAGGGGTCTGCCGGCGTACCCTAATTTATATCTACTTTATACGACAAATTTTATGAAATTACATATTTCCTTAAATCTTAAAGTCCCTGTTTATGCGATATTTACAATATCATGTAATGCGCTGGTGCCCTTCCCGGTGCTCTTTATATAATTTTTTAGGTTATTATAGATTAATAGAAATACAAACATATATGAGTACCTTAAATAAATATAAAATTAATTCCTATTTTACCTTGAATGGTCAAAAACACAGAAACATTCTTTATTTCTTAAAAAAAGTATAAATATGATACCTTGAGAAACCATCGGTTCCCCATACAAAATATCATCCCCATATTTCATTACATTCAAGTTTTATTTTCGCGACAAAAAGTAGTCTATGACTTTCTCCAAGGTCCAAAAATTCACAAAAACTGGTTCAGCGCCTTAGGCGTGAAAAGGTAACAGACAGAAAGGCAGAGTATAGATAGCTACCATAGCTAGGTACAATCGATCGAGATATAGGACTCAGTTAGAAGAACTTTTTTGTTAATCAACTTAACATAACCAAACCTCACACTTATTTATACTACAGTATCATTGTAAAGTGTGTTAGACAATGATACTGTAGCTTCCATAAAAATAATCCGGTGAAAAAAATAATTTTTTGATTATAAATGAATTTTAGCTAACTCAAGGGTTTAGATGCAGTTATACTTATTTCGAACTCATTTAGAAGTGCTCATCAGTCATGCTTCGCAGGAAAAGCGCTGTATCCAATTTTTTATTGTTAGCTTTCGTTTAGAAGAAATAATTGGATACGGACTTACCGAGCATGTATTAAATATGTATTGGTTGGACTTGCTCCTGCTGACTTACACAAAAAAATCTGGCTAGTTTTTTGTTCGAATTACCGGACAAAAGAAATCAGAATAGCAAAAAAAAAAAAAAAAAAAAAAATACTGGGTTGCTATTTTTATGAAATTTGTATACTAAACTAGCTAGTACTCGTACAAAAAGTCATTTACGTGACACAAATAGGGTACCACTTAGCACTAAAAACTTCCAAAAAACAGAAACTTTTCTCCAGTTTATTAATATTTTAAAAATCAACGTTTTCGCACGATTATTTTTGCTTGAGATAATATTACCCATGTCGAAATTTTATGAATTTATTTTCAGACGGGTTTTAGACGACATTCACAACTATACGTATAACTTAAGACAAAAATGCGTTGTTTTTTGGACTTAAAGAGAAAAGTTTTTAAGAAATAACAAACTTATATGACGCGTATAATTTTATATTGGCAAATAGGTAGTTAAATATATGAAGTTAAAGTGTTCAGTAAGATAGTGCTACTTTTTGTGATAGTGCTATTTTATGATAAGCCGATTTTTGATATATTTTCAAATACGATATTAAATTAAATTTTTAACTTTGAATGCCTATTACGCAGGATCTATTAAACCTAGATCATTCGTGATTTCAGACTTTGGTGAAGAATTTAAGCAATTTTCGCAAAAATTATTTTTTTTTAAATTTATTTCACACTTTCGGCATAAGTTATCCCACTGTGCGTCGCCGCCCAAGAGTATGCAATAGTCTGCTTGGCTCATTTGCTCTTTGGTGGGCGTTACGCTTAATTTTCAAATCGTTTATCATTTTTGTCTTTTATCTGCAATTATATATGTATGTAGATATATAAGGGAATGTATTATATACATATACTTGCACAATATATAATTATCTTGCCAACCACAAACCCCAAACACCTATTATAGCTCATACATTATATTGTTTGCTAAATTTAACAGTCTGGCTATTTTTATGCAGTTTTTTTTTTCATCTGATGTTCATTGTGTGAGTAACTATTAATATATTCAATGTTCATATACAGGGTGCTGCGATGCGTAAATTCATTCAAGCGGCACGCTTCCGTTTCCGTTTGTTGTTTGAATTTATATATATATATATATATATATATATATATATATATATATATATATATATATATATATATATATATATATATATATATATATATATATATAATTTATAAAACTGTTCAATTATATTTACCATTTAATTATACATTTCGTGTATGTTTATCATGTGCTTTCTTGCTTTTGTTAATGTGTTTCCGGCGTGATATGTGTGTTCGTTTGTGTTCACTGAACTAAAAAACACATTAAGTAAATTTTATCGCTTATCAACAGTTTGTTATCGTATAAAATTAATGCGTTTGCGCCATTTTTCTGTTGAGCATTAGTGATGAGTTTTGGGTAAGTAGTCATTTATAATTTAATTCGTTACATGCAACATTGTTGTTTAAACTTTTAAATGCACTATCTCAAAATGTGTGTGTTTTCTTTATTATTCTTACTTCATACGAGTATGCGTTATGTGCCTAAAGATTTTAGAAAGTTTGGATACATACAGGGATAGGCACTCAAATATTTAAAAAAAAAAACATGCCTAAAACGTACACAAACAAATTTGTCAAACAATTTTGCAACATTGTTCGGATGCAGCCTAGCGTTCCAAACAATACAAATTCACATCCAACTGCCGCTATTATATGTACTGTAGTAACTGCAGTCACAAAAAGGCTTGCACCGAAAAGTAAGGTACTGCTAATAACACTGTGGATGGCATACCACACAACTGTAGAGGTTACAGCATGAACACTAAATTATAAGCACAATACTGAAGGTTTTATTGATGAGTATATGTTGTTAGGTTACCAAATTGATCATGTTGTGATCGACGGAAGGCACGCATCGAGCGTGTTGGACGTGCGAACGGTACGTGGTCCCAACATCGACTCGGACCACTATCTTGTGGCAGCCAAGGTACGCACCAGGCTCAGAATGGTGCATTCCGCCGCACGTTCTAACACTCAACGAAAGCTAGACGTCGGTAAGCTGCAATCACAACAGTCCGCCGAAACCTTTTCAGCCAGACTCTCCCAACTGTTCCGGGAATCCTCTCCGGCTTCTGAAAATATAGGTGAGTAGTGGAGCCGTATCTCCACTTCATGAATACGGCTGCCAAGGAGATCATTGGGTACACCAGACCTGTGACGAACCCTTGGTATGACGTGGAGTGTCGCCAAGCTACTGCAGAGAAAGACGCCGCTTACAAACGAACTCTGCAGTCGGGAGCAACGCGAGCTGTTAGAGAGCGATATCGTGAGAAACGGAGAGAGGAGAAACGACTTTTCAGACGCAAAAAAAAAAACGAAAATGAAAGGCGTGAGCTTGAGCATGTTGAGGTGTTATGTCAAAGAAATGAATCTCGAAAGTTTTATCAAGAGGTCAAGCGTCTGACCGAAGGTTTCAAGTCCGGAGTTTATTTCTGTAAGGACAATAATGGACGTCTGGTTACAGATGCACAGGAATCACTGAGACTATGGAGAAGTCACTTCTCTAATCTATTTGGGGGCGATGAAGAGAATAATACCGCTGATAGAGAAGCATACCTAGAACCAATTGATGATGGCTCTCTTGTAGAGCCACTGGATTATAATGAGTTCGACTCAGTAATTAAAAAGCTGAAGAATAACAAAGCAGTAGGCTCCGATAAGTTGCCCGATGACTTATTCAAGACCGGTGGCGAAGAGTTGGTAAGGCGTTTGCACAAACTCTTATGCAAAATATGGTCCGATGAATGCATGCCCAACGATTGGAATCTCAGTGTTAGGATACAAAATTCTGTCCCCGCGTACTGTGTTAACGGCTGGAGCCATACACGAATGCACCGATAGGTCAGTATCAGTGCGGCTTCAGACCAATGATTTTGACCAGTGATCAAATTTTCCCATTACGCCAAATCCTGGAAAAGACCCACGAGTACAATAAAGACACACACCAACTATTTGTCGATTATAAGGCCGCTTTCGACACGCCGATAAGAACCAAGTTCTTCAACGACCTATCTAAACTTTGTATCCCAGCAAAGATCGTTCGGCTTTGTATGATGCCGCTATCACACACCCAAAGCGTCGTCAGAGTAGGAACCCTTTGATACCAAGAGAGATTTCAGGCAGGGTGATGCTTTATCGTGCGACTTTTTTAATCTCCTGATGGAGTACATCCACGTCTCATGGGCATAGCGATGAACGAGGACAAGACGAAGTACTTGGTGTCCACTCGCAGACCATCAGCGCGTCTTGGACGGTCTGTGATTATGGAGAATTTGTCCCCTTATGACTGGCGCCGGCGCGCACTAAACTACTACACCTAATGGTGCGGTGTGCTTTCCTACGTGCGGCCTTGACCGATAGATGGTTGTTAAGCCACCTAAGTATGTAAGTAAGTATATGTTGTTAGGCATGGTAATAATAAATTATCAGAGAAGTCTAACTACTGGTTATAGTGGCTTGTTTGACATAGTACCGAATTTGATAAAAATAATTAGGTTACTAATAATATTACAACTATTTGGTTTAATTGGGTACCGTAAATAGGTACTTAAACATGATTTTGAAAGCTACTGACGATGTAGATTTAGTTTTCTTTCTGTAAAAAATGCAACAAAAAAGTC